>PVJX010009591.1:0-60393 GCA_004027295.1 Dolichotis patagonum | reverse complement strand
CTCTATTCAATACTGTGTTGATGTGTTCTATAATGTTGTGTATTTCTTTGATTTTGCTCTACCTAGTAGAAGAACAACTATTGTGAAGACAACGAGATATACAATGTTGCCTGTTACTGTTGTCCTGGTGACCTACTGTGATGTTCTGTGCCAGTTTCACTATATTGTCTCAATTGGCTTTATTCCATCTTTTTTTTTTTCTGTTTGCAGCTTCACTGTGTGTTCACTTTGTTTGCCTTAATTTTGTAACATGAACAGCTATTTCGGGGAGTATGTGGTTTGTCAACTAGTGATATATGGTTTTTTTTGAGGTTTTGTATTGTTTCTACCCTTTTTTCTGTATTGCTTTTTTTCTCTTTAAATAAAATTAAAAAAAAAAAAAAAAGAATTTTCCTAAAAACCTCTGTAAGGAATTATCACCTCATTCTGTGACACTGATGAGTATCTTAAGAGTTTAGACTATCCACATCCTTCTGCTTCCAAATTCAGTGCTCTTTACACTACTGTTCATCACCTCTGCACACTCCCCGGCAACAATATTAAATGAGATGATGAATAAATCCCCCAACATACTACTCACTCAATCATCCAGAATTTTGGTAAAACTGACAACACTGTACCCATTCTAAATGAAATTTCTTCATGCTGCACTCATTCTATGTCTTTTCATTACTACCCGAAAATTAAAGCCATGTTAACAAATGAGGACATCAAATCACTGATGTGTTTAAATGAGTTTGGTAAGGAAACAGTGAAGCACAATTATTACAACTACTGAACTTAGTTATTCAAGACAATATGCAAATCAGTCTGTGAATGATATTATATACTTAACACTTTTATGAGAAACACTTTCCCTATCAGGTAAAATCAGTTCTGGAGAATTTTTCTGTTGCTTGTAGGAATCTGGAAACTGGTTATTTAATAACTGTGATGGTTAAATTCCTTTTTCTCTTAAATACTATTATTTACTGGTAGTTTATAAGGTAGTACCTCTAATTAGTCAGAAAACCCATCTTATAAATGTTTTTACATAAATTAATTCATCATAAACACTGAAATTTTCTTCCTTTACTGTAGAAATCCTTTTTCTACAATATTGTACAAATTCTTTTATCTTCTTTGGTGGAAATCTTAATTTATTTGACTACTCTCATCTCAAAACAAGAAAAAGTACAGTATATACAAAGGGAAGAAAGCAAAAGCAAATTATTAAAGTAAAAACATTTGCATTTAAGTTGAATAAATCCTATCATGCAATATTATACAATGGAGGCCTTAAATAACCACAAAATTCCAAATGCAAGCAAGGCTGCATCCCTATATGCTGCAGAGGTGCAGGTTACTGTGTCAATTTTTACTCTTTGTCTTATGTGTGAACCACCTGTTAAGCACCAACACCAAGGAGGTGCAGGAAATATTTCAACAGTAAGAACCTTACCTACATCTTTTCGCCCTGGTTTTTCAAACCGTCTGTCACCCCTAAAAAAAGACAAGATAAATTTCAAACAAAGCTTGAGTGTATGCATAAATTTCCTATCCATGACAGTAATTTTCCTGTATTTTATAGCAATTCTTTGTATTTTCAAGTTATAAAACATGGCTATTGCATGGTTACGCCTTAATATTTTGAAAAGTTTTTAAAAATACACAAAGATAAAAACAAAAATTTCTCCACTACAATTACTGAACTAGCTCCCACTGATTTGAAAGTGTATTACTCTACCCAGATACACAGTTTTACGTTCACTTTGAGAACAGTTTTTCCTACATTATTAAATATTTTCAAAATCATCCTTCCTAGTTGTATAGTTCTTTATTATGTGGATATATCATTAAATATAGGTAGTATCAACTTCTTTGATTTGTTTCCAAGTATAATAAAAATCATCTAAGTACTATCATTATACATCCATCCATCCATCCATCCATGTGCAACTGCCCGCATTTACCGTTACAGTCTTGATGCAAAGTTATACAGAAAAAATCCTTTTACTAAGACCAACAGACAAGATGGCAATGCTTCTCAATGAAGACTAATCAAAGAGCAAACCAAATTGACTACTCATGTTGGCAGTAATAAATTCATCTGTGTATCTAGAAAGCTGCTTCCTTTACGGAAGGACTATTTAAAAGTTTCTAACATACACATTGACATTAATAGCATTTTTAAAAAATGAAACCCTACAGCTGTTTACAGAGGCTTCTCTGCAGAAAGCAGAAAATAAGTAAGCTTTATGGACCAAGAAATCTTACGCCAAGATCTAGATCCTTTAATTACCTTTCCTCCCAGCTCTGTGATCTATGCATTTCCCTGCCACCTCCTCGACCAAACACACCCTCTACTTCATCGAAACTTCTTTGGTAAAAAGCACATTCACCTCTACCTCTGCCTGAAAACAAGAAGAAAGAAAAAATGACAGTCAGAAGTCAACATTCAGCTCATTATGAACACCAAAAGATTGATCTCTAAAGTTCTGTCTCTGTAAGCAGTCAGAGGTCTACATTTAAATATTTAACAAAGCCTGATGGACTCTTTACCTGTGAGAATGACAATGAAACAGCTGCACCACAAAAGGTTCAAAAGAAAAAGTTTAAAAATTAAGGAAGGAGCCTCGTTTGTGAATACAAAACAATTTCAACCTTAAGCTCTTTAAGCTAGGTGCCAAGGCACGCATCTGTAACCCCAGCTACTCAGGAGGCAGCCAAGGCGGAAAGATTCCAAGTGTGGGTCTAGATCGGGCAGGGTCTTCTCTCTAAACAAGACAGGACTGTGGACATAGAATATTTGCACAGCAGAAGACACTGGGTCCAATCTCCAGTCTGCCCGCCCCAAAAGGCAGAAGACAATAAAAACTTCAGCTGGGTGTGGTGGTGCATGCCTGTAATTCCAGAACTCAGGAGGTTAAAGCAGAGGATCTCTGTAAATTCAAGGCCAGCTTGAACTACGTAGGGAAACCCTGTCTCAAAAAGACAAATAAATAAATAGCTAGCTCCGATAGTGGAATATTATAAATTAATCCTTTCATTGGATTGCTTTCAATAAAAATGGTATAGGGCCAGAGATATGGCTCAGTGGCACAGGACCTGCCCGGCAAGTGTGATGTCCTGAGAGTGATTTCTGGTACAAAAAAAAAGAAGAAAAGAAAAGAAAAAAAGAACAAATACTACTTTTTGAGAGTTTGTAGAGAAATTAGCTACAATTTAAAAGGTGAAGCACAAGGGCTGGGCGTGGTAGTGCACACCTGTAATCCCAGCACTTGGGAAGCTGAGGCAGGAGGATTGCTAAGAGTTCGAGGTCAGCCTGGGCTACAAAGTGAGTTCAAGGCCAGCCTGAACTGCATAGTGAAACCCTGTTAGAAAAAGACAAGGAAGAAAAAAAATCGAGCACAAACGTTAAAATTATCTAACCCACAAAAAGGGTAACTTAAAAAGGTCCACTCTAAAACTACCAATTTCATGACCTACCTAGAAGACAAAATAACCTTTACTATCTACTCATACATTGAGGTAAGGGCGGGTATGGCACATGCCTATAATCCAAGCATTCAAGAAGCTGAGGTAGGAAGACTGCTGCAAATTCAAGGCCAGCCTTGGCTACAAAGTGAGTTCAAGACCAGCCTGAACTTCATAGTGAGACCTGTCTCAAAAAGATTAAAAAAAACAAAAGTATCAGTACTAAAAAACACAGAGCTGGTAAGAGTATATAGATAAAATGATACAGAGGCTCTGGTAGTCTATATGTAAACTGGCCTTAGATAGGAGTGGCAGCGCACGCCTGTAATCCCAGCACTCAGGAGGCTAAAGCAGGAGGACTGCTGGGAGTTGAGCCTGTCTAGGTTACCAAGTGAGTTCAAGGCCAGCCGGAAGTGTACAGTGAGACCTTGTCTCAAAAGGAGGAAGGAAGAAAAAAAAAAAAAAGGAAACTGGCCTTTACGAAAATCGATTTGGTTAAATCAATCAACATCTGATTCAATATTCCACTTAAAATTTATACCAACAGAAATACTATGGGTGACTATGCAAATATAGTCACCCATCACATAATATTCATATAAGGGTTGTCATACCAGATTATAATGCAGCAGACACTTTCTGTCACTCAAGAGACACCACACCATCATAATGTCACAGTGTAGTGATACACTCAGGTGTTTGTGGTGATGCTGGTATAAACAAACCTACTACAGTACACTGCCAGATGTGTAGACATGCAGCACTTACAATGGGGTCCAGTACACAGTGCTTGACAGCAGTAACACAACTGTTGCAGGTTTATGTATTTCTATTCTACTTATCATGAGTGTCTTTCTTGCACTTACGAAAAAGAAAAGTTGACTATAAAACACTATACCAGGACTAACTTCAAAATCTTGTGTTTCCTGCCTCTTCAGTGGGCCAAATCATGACCTATACTATCTAGGTTTAAGTACACTGTGATGTTCACACAACAATGAAATCAGAATCACACATTTGTCAGGTATGTCACAGGTAAACAGTAGATGACTGCATCTGTGTATATTTTCACGGCAATGTGTAAAAACTACAAATAACATTCAGTAAAATAATGGCTAAATTCCGATAAAACAATATACTCTGAAGTCAAAGATTAAAAAATTATGCTATTGAATAACAAAAGCATATAATGCATATAAAAATTATTCCGTTTATATAAATGCCATTGCTAAACAGTTATAGTCAGTAAGAACACGTATATCCAATTGCTGATCTGGAAACAGTAATGTGTACTTTTGGTTTTACATTGTATGCATAGTTTCCCCCACTGATGCACACAATTTTTAGCTAATATGTGGGTAAGAAAATTAAAGGAGAGGTAGAGCCTGGGACTGTCGTAGCTCCATTTCTCCCACAATACAAAATGACTGTCCAAAAATGATGCATGTTTTTTTTTTTTTTTTGTAGTCCTGGAGATCAAACTCAGAGCCTCTTGCTATTAAGCAAGTGCTCCACCACAGCCACCTCCCCAGCTCTAAAATCATAAAGCTTGAATGAACACATGAACGCATTTCAAAACAAAACAGAATTGAGTTAATCATTTCAAATATCCATGCAGTATTTCTACTTCTTTGTTATAATCATGAACGGACTCAGAATACAGCTGTAACTCTGATATGATCACACTGTAAAATATTAAATTAATGCACATAATTGTACGTGGTTAACCTTAAGAACAACGGACATATATTTCATTATGCATTTTTTTACCTTCAAACTGAAAAGTGAAAACCATAGTTGATCTTAATAATCCTAAGGTTACCTTTCAGTTGTACTTTGACAAAACTGAATGTCAAAGCAGTTTGTTTTTCCTCTTGAGAAAACGTACACTTGTACTTTAATGTCCTAAAACAATGTAATCTAAACTATAATGCAACAGTAAAGTGTTCCTCTACAACCACAATTTTAGGATAGAAAAGGTTTCCTCTTCCTTTAAAGCCAATTAAAAAATAAAATAAAATAAAGCCAATTTTTTCAGGAAAGCCACTGCATGTACACATTACCCTTAAAAACATTTATTCTTGAAACATGGATATAAAGAACAGCCTTTAGGTTACCAGAAAAATAAGAAAAACATATACAAAATATTTCCCACCAGTTTTGACTAGCCCTAACACTAGTCCTGTTTATGAATGAGTCTGAAAGCTTTATCAATGGGGTGCATAAAACACTTCAGATTCTATAGCTTTCTCATTTTTCAAACTTAAATCACCTATAACTGTTGTTCCTGTGTAAGAATAAGCAAAAACTATTCATAAAGTAAAATGTAGACTGTCCTACTGTCTGACATGTTACCCTATTCTTTTAGGGATTAAAATATACTTCTCTGGGTCTGGGCATATGGTTCAGCAGCATAGTGCCTGCCTGGCAACTGCAAGGTCATGAGTTCGACTGCCAGTACCAAAAATAAATAAATAAATTAATAATAAATATATTTCCTTTTAATAATGCTGAAGACAGCTATGGTGGATAAATGTGGGAATTGGCTTTATTTTCCCAATTGCTGCTAAGAAATACCTTTAATATCTCCTTAGTTCTTCAACACTAAACCACAAGTTATTTCAAACTCTAGACTTTTAAAAATTTCTATTCCTTGTGTGTTCCTTCACTTGCTGAAATATTTTTAAAACACATAAAATACAGACACCAATGCTTACACTTCCTCTATATTTTGTCTGTTTAAATTTTACTGGTTCATGTCAATCAATTTTCATATCAAAGTTTCCTCAAAATGAAGTGAGACATGGTGACACAGTCTGTAATCTCAGCCACTTGGGAGCTGATACAGGAGGATTCCAAGTTCAAGACCAGCCCAAGAATTTAGTGTGACCCTGTCTTGTCTCAAAATGAAAAATTTAAAAAGGGTAAGGATACAGCTCAGTGCCTTCTGGGGTCAGTACCTGGTACCACAAAAAAATTTTTAGGAAGTTTCCTCAAGTTGGGAACAGGGTAATAACCAAATGTTAGCTCTGTCCATTCAATGAAAAGCCGCAATAATTATTACTTACCTAAGTTAAAATAAATGAAAAAGATAAACCAGATTCTAACTGTAACCTTGTTTTATACAATGAGCTATAGTGACCATTAGAAAGAATCACAGGTGGTTCCGATAACGGTGTTACAAGTAAATCAAGTGCATCCATTTGACTAGTTTCGTGCCCTTCATTCATATCAGCACCCTAATTAAGTAAGCACTTCTCATGTGTCACACTGTCTTTTATACAGCTGTCTGAATCTAATCTTATGTGGTGACCTCACTTCCATGAAAGGAGAACACATCACTTGGTCACTTGCTGCTCCACAGTGAGGGCTTTAAGGGCCTGCAGGGCTGGCTGGTATCTGCAGCACACAGTCAGTGTGGTCCACACTCACTCCCTAAGCAGATTTCTCTCTGACTTGCCCTGAAAAAGCACTGGAGGCACTTATGTGAGTGCAACTCTCCTGACTGCCATCCCACAGAGGGAAACATGGAAAATGACATGCAGTGGCCAGTCCCATCTCCCAAACATTATCTCACCACCAGGACGCACAGATTTGGGACAATGTCTACACCACCAGAATCTAACCTAGTGTGGAAATTTGAGCTGTCTGTGGGGCTTTTGCAGCACAGACAAGCTAATTCTGTGGTAAACAGTACTTCTAGTAAGTTTTAAAGATGAGTCTGTTGGGGCTGGGGATTTAGCTCAGCGGCATAAGCACCTGCCTTGCAAGTGCGTGGTCGTGAGTTTGATCCCTGGTACCCACAAAAAAAAAAAAAAAAAAAAAAAAAAAAAAAAAGATGAGTCTGTCAGTTCTTCAGATTAAAACCACTGTTCTATGCATAGGTGACAAATGCAGAAGCCAGGCATGGGGGTGCACGCCTGTAATCCCAGCACTCCGGAGGCTGAGGCAGGAGGATTGTTGAGTTTGAGACCAGCCTGGGCTACAAAGTGAGTTCGAGGCCAACCTGAACTGCATAGTGAGACCCTGTCTCAAAAAGATCCCTCCCCCCAAAAAAAAGCAGAAGGAAAAACACAACTATGGGAAGTAATAATACTTAGAAAACTAAATGTTTTAGTTGGCTCCCTCTCATTATAGCTGGATTCCCACTATTATCAGGGATCTATTTAAACACAAATTCTATAAAGACTGTGCACAAGGCAAAAGTACAAAGTTGAAAAAGCAGTTTAGGCATCTAACACTCTTCTTGTGACAATCTGGTAATATGAGATGTGAAGACAATGGCCTCTGCCACTGCCGATTGCCAATTCTTTCACTTCTAGATCATCTCTTGGAAAAATTACAAGGTATGTTTAGACTACTACTGTGATTTAACCAACACGGTTAAATGCTCAATTAATATTTATATGATAAATATCAAGAATGTCCCTATTTAGCAGAAAAATCAATGAATCCCAAATAGGGAGCATGCATCAAAGAACCAAGAGCAGACAGTTATTTTTCTAAGAATAGATATAAAACTATACTATATATATATACATGTGTGTGTGTATATATATGTGTATATATATACACATGTGTATATATATACACACACACACACACACACACACACACACATACATATATGTATCTCGTGTTTTCTGCCCAGTGCTTTTTTGGGACAACTCAGAGAAAAATCTGCTTAGGCATATGTATATGAATGTACCTAATTATACTTTGCTAAAATCCCCAAAAGGGTCCTAGGATGAGTAAAACAGTTTTTGTTAAAGTCCCTCTATGGTTAATGTCACTCCTGGCACTCCATATTGATGAGACCCTTGTACAGAAACTCTGTCTGAAGGCCCACAGGGACATCAGGGCTACTCCAGTAGCCAAAACTGTCAGAGGACACCTGGTTCCCAATAATGAAGGGTTCCTGTGGACAAAGAATGAGCATAGCAAGAACTAACAGACTCCCTCACGCTCAAATGGATACAGCTAGAATTTGACTCCTTTGCTCCAAAGCAGGGGTTGAGCAAGAAATACCTTGAGAAATGATTCAGAAAATTAATACAGAACATTTAGTATACAATTAATATCAAAGAGCAGTTTCTTTACAAAATCAGGCATTAAAATATTTAACAAGTGACTTCCTCCTCCTCCTCCTCCTCCACCTGTGTCATTCCTCTTTTCACACAGAAGCTCACCTCGCCCTCTTGAAGAACTGCGACCTCTAGGAGCCCCCACCACTGTTCCTCCTCCTCCTCCTCGTCCTGTCAATCGCAGGACAGCGGCACTATTTACAGACATGGAAAAGTTTCTCTGCCAAAAAATAAAAACAGAAGAAAGGAAAGAAAGAAAAAAATGGATAAAACAGATAAGCTGCATGTTGCTCCTCCCCACCTCCCACTGAAGCTATAAAATGGCAAATAATCACTACCATACTGGCAACAGGAAACTGTAACTACAAGGCACAAGGAGATAATCTTAACCCTGGCTTTACCTGACAATTCCAGGGTAACATTTCAGATCAACAAACCTGACCACCAGTGCGTTAAACAATACTGGTCACCGGGAAATATGGCATAAGCAAATGAGCTAAATACTATACATACACAGAAACATTGGGTAAACAGGCAAAAGAGCAACCTTTGTAAAGATAAAAATGAAAGGAAATAATAAAAATGTTTAAGAGTAACACAATAAGAAAAAACTTTTCACTCATTTTTTTCAACAGTGTGAATCACCAGCTCCATGTACTATTTGAAACAACAGGAATCCAGTGAAAAGAGGAAAGAGCAAATGAAAATGTACATAAGATCAACCACCTAAATGACACATGAATGAGGAGAAGGACTGGTTTTGTTTATTTGTTTGTTTATTTCAATCCGAAACATTGTCAGTAACCTACACTTGGCACAATGAAATAACAGTGGGTGGGCATCCATGCGTGAGAAGAGAGACCAGGATATAAAAACATGCCAAAGGACAATCCCAGATAAATGGAATGAACTGGGCTCAGGAAAAGATAAAGCAAGTACTATAAAAGTCATGAAAATTACCAACAAAAAATGATAATCCTGAGGCGGGCGTGGTGGCACACACCTGTGATCCCAGCACTCGGGAGGCTGAGGCAGGAGGATCGCTGCAAATTCGAGACCAGCCTGGGCTACAAAGTGAGCTCAAGGCCAGCCTGAACTGCATAGTGAGACCCTGTCTCAAAAAGAGAAAAAAAAAAAATCCTGGGCATTTGATGGAGAATTCTGCAAGAGGGTTTTAAGTTAAGAAAATATTCTAACAGATTCTTACTTGAATCCCTCTGCTTCTGGAACCTAACAGACAAGTGCCCCAAAGTGTGCAAGGGTGGCACGAGGAGGAAACGAGCCTCGGGCTCAGCTGGAGCCAAGGAGGAATTGTGCAGAGGGGTGTGTAAGAACCCTTTAATTCAACTCATGTTTCAATCTTAAGTGGTTTCTGCTGATTTTCTGCTTAGATTCCAAATCAAGTAAATTATGTATCTAAGCCTCCCTCTTTTGAAGAACATATAATTGACTTAAAACTTTTATTTTCATTGATTTTTCAAATATATAGGTAATTTTTTTCTCACTGCTTATCTAATGCTTTTATTCAATACAATTTGTTCAAGTAAATTTTTTTTAATTTATTTATTTATTTTTGTGCCAGGAATTAAATCTACCTCACGCTTGCCAGGCAGGCACTATGCTCCTGAGTTATATCCCTAGCCCTCAAGTAAATTTTAGAAACTGTCAATATAAATAAGATTGTTTTGAGTTCCACAAGTACATGATCATATACAAGTAACTTCAAAACCAGAATCTTAAAATGTAACTGATAACTGAAAATTTGAGAAAGTACCTAACTTAAAAAAGGAAACTTTTATACACACCATATTTTAATAAAACTGAATATAAAGAAAACTGATTGACATATACACATTCACTTACCTTTTGGCAGAGAGCAGTGCAATACTGAATAAGGTCCCTAGGCATTATTATAATTAATACTATGAAATCTCCAAGTCTAGATTTATACTGTAATACTGGAAAAAAAAAAGTCAGAGCTCACTGTATTTTGTATGCCAGGAGCTCATGCAGTTGAACACCCAGTTACAAAATTATTAAATGTACAACTCTATACATATCTGTAAGTGTGGAAAAACTCATATACACACACATATATGCATCTACATATACACAGACATATACAACTATTCTTAAGAGATAAGGTCTCACTATGTAGTTCAGGCTGACCTCAAACTCATGGCAATCCTCCTGCCTCATTCTCCCAAGTGCTAGGATTACAAGTATGTACTACCACACCCTGTTGAAATTTACATATATCCATACACTCTCAAACATGACTGCGTCATGTGCTAACTGGTATAATCTCTTTGAAAGGTAATTTCTCAAAGTATATTTAAACATTCATGTCCTGTGACCCAAAATTTTCACTTCTTACACAAGTAAGTAACACTTAAGTAGAAAAACATTTAACTGTAGCACTGTTTATAAAACTGGAATCCACCAGGAGTGGTGGCGCACTCCTGTAATCCCATCACTTGGGAGGCTGAGGCAGAAGAATCATTTGCAAATTCCAGACCAGCCTGGGGTACAAAGTGATCCCAAAGCCAGCCTGAACTGCACAGCAAGATGCTGTCTCAAAAAGACAAAACAAACAAACAAACAAAAACACTGGAAGCCATCTAAATATTAAGCAATAAAAGCCAGATAAAGTGCACACGCCTGTAATCCCAGCACTTGGGAGGTTCACAAAGGCAGTACTGCTGTAAGTTCAAGGCCAGCTCAGGCTACATAGCTCAAAGCTAGCCTGAATTATCTAGTGAGACCCTGTCTCAAAAAACAAAACAAAACAAAACAAAAAAATTAACTGATGATTCTGTCTCACCTTTACAAACAACAGCTGCTTTAAAAAAAAAAAATGTAAGCAGTTTATAACCACTTAATTTCATTTTTCTTTCTTTGTAGCTTATAAAACTGCTGCTTTTGAGGACACAAAAAGCAAAATAAAAGTGGAAATGTATATAATGTGAAAAAAATTAACCAAGAGGCTAATTTAAAAATCATGAATTTGGAATTCTGTACAGCTATTAAAAAAAAGAAAGAAACTTTCTTAGTTGAATCACATGAAACCCTTAACATTCAACCATTTCTGATCCACAAACATTGCAATTTCTTATAGTCAACCTACACAGCACAGGGATTCAGAGCATGGTTGTAGTTAGAAGCATAAAAATTGCCTCGGATCAGATTCTGGCTCTTTTAACTCAATTTCTGTGTACTTCACTTCCCTTGTATGTATAACACACATAGGAACAGTATCTTTATCCACTTTATGGGTTGCTGCAAGCACCCGCATTAAGTGTCAAGTTCTTAAAACTATCTGACACACAAAAAGCTAAGGACAGACAGATGGACAGACAGATGACAGACAGCTAAGTATTTGCTGTTAATCTCCAATAGATGCTTGGGAGAAAATAGCAAAGAGTGGAACTCCCAGGATAGGATGCCACCATTTATGATGGGAGAATGGCTAAAAGAATACACGGATGACCACATGTCTTGAACACTCCTGGGGGGAGCAGAAGAAAACAAGAACAATAGTTGCTCCTGAGGAAAGGTAACTAGTAGCCTAGGTTTAGGTGACTCAAAGACTTGCTTTCATTATATATGCTTTCTCAGTTTTTTAGGTGTACCTACATGTATATCTATTCAAGAATTATATAAATGAAATAATGTTCTGTAATTTCAAATAAATAAAATATAGCAATCTCATAGCAGCTACCTACATTACAGGGGTAATAAACAGAAACATGCAGGCTGAGAATATAGCTCAGTGGTGGAGCTATGGTCTAGCATGCATGAAGCCCACCAAGTGAGATAAAACATTCAAGAACCATGTCAAATCAAAAGAACCAGAAGATCTCTGAACAATAATCTTATCCTACAAATACATATACAGATCGATACAGAGAAAAAGAGGGAGAGGCAAGGGGAGACAGAGGAAAATTTTAAAGATAAAAAAAAATCTACATAGGTAACTAGGCAATTTAAGACACAGCAAAGAAGCTGCCTTAGAAGAATTTACCTCTACCTTCCACGGATACTAAAGAAAAAATATACAGAACTCTAAGATCTACATAATCTCTGAAGGCGTGACTTGACTATTCTGAGTATAAACATCAAAATTTAAATGACTCTTCAGCCAGCTAAAGCACTGTTTCATTCCACCATATTTTGTAAGTAGTACAGTCTAGCAAGTATCACAAAATTCTAAATAATGCCATTTAATCCTTTTATGACTAGTGTTCCATTTTTGGAACACCCATAACAACAGAACATAATAATATTTCCTCTTCAAATTCTTGTTCCTAGAATTTTTCTAGGTATCACATACGAATTTCACACAAACATTCAAAAAACTGCAGTCTTCAGCATAAATGAGTTGATGGGTCCAAAAATAGATCCCAGTGATTTCTGTGGCTATCATGAAAACTTCCCTGACCTTGCATTAAGCCCCATGTAAACCTTAAAATAAACATTTCCATTATAGAGAAAAAAGTAAATCTCTTCCATTACTCATGGTAGCACTAATTTTTGTGTGCAGATGTAACACATACCAAAATATTCTTCTCCAAATTACTAATCAATTTGTTGTCGGATGGTGGTTGTTAACTGAAAGTTTCCAAGCAATATTTGTAGTACTATCTTTAATTTTTTAGATCATTTATGTATCCACTTAGTACATATTAATTTCTTTAAAATGTTATAAGACGTTTCTGAATGACTTAGTTACTCACTCTATTGATTAGAAGTGCACCATGTTTTGGCAACTAGCAGCAAGTCATCCTCCTTAATATACTACACAGCTTTTCTGGCCCATGCAGTCTCTAAGAAATCTAGGAAATCATTTAAGGAAGAAGAAAAAACTTTAAATACATATAAACAGTTAAAAGTAGATGAATGTTCATAAAGTAATAAAGCTGGCATACTACACCATGAAACAATTAGCTTCTGAGGCAGACGATGTAGCTTAGTGGAACACTTGCCTATCTTATATAAAACCCTAAGTTTGATAACCAGCACTGTAAATAAAAAATAATTAACTTCTGTACTCAAAGCTATAAATGTAATTTAAAAATTTAGAAAACTTTACAGACACAACCATGCCAGTACACCTTAAGATATAAGGTTCTCATATAAACATTCTAAATCAACTAAAAAAAGCTTAATACTACAGAAGAAAAATTGCAAGACAAGAAAAATATACAAATGATCTGGGCAAAGAAATGCAAGCTAAAACAGTGGAAGAACTTTTTTCCAAGCATGCACAGAAGCCTTTCAATAAAATACTTGGTAAGCCAGGTGTGGTAGTACACACCTGTAATCCCAGCACTCAGGTGGCTGTGGCAGGAGGACTGATACAAAGTTCGAGACCAGCACAGGCTACAAAGCAAGCTCAAGGCCAGCCTAAACTACACAGCTCAAAAAGACAAAACAGCTTGATTTTATTAGGTCTGATGATATGGGCAGCTATTTTGAAGAAAAGAAGAGACATTATGGTTGCCATGGTTGACTTCCTATTACCTGTTTTGAAATTCTGTATCATTTTTATTATTGTTATTATTAGCTTGTTTTGTTTTGATTGGATTCTCTTTTTTAAATTTTATTCTCTTTAAAATAAAAAATTTTTTTAAAACCTTGATGTTAGAGCAGCAGGGCAATGTTGAGTGTATACCACCACTTCCATAAAAAGTAAAAAATACACTCACAAATTACCTGGAAAAATATATAGAGCTGGGTACAGTGCTATGTACCTGAGGTCACGCTTGCTGCTCAGGAAACTGAGACAGGAAGATCACTTGGGGTTAAGACCAGCATGGGCAACACAGTGAGACTATCTTATAGAAAAAAATAGATACACGGACATATGCAGGAAACAGCTAACACTGGCTGCCTTTGAGAAGGAGTGATGAGGGGCTGGGGATTTAGCTCAGTGGCTTAAGCGCCTGCCTGGCAAGTGTGAGGTCGTGAGTTCAATCCCTGGTACCAAAAAAAAAAAAAAAAAAAGGAGTGAAGAGTTGCAAGGAAGGTTTTCCATTCAATGCTATTTTTTTTTTTAAACTGGGGACTGAACTCACAACCTTGTGTTTCCCAAGCAGGCACTTATGCTGCTGAGCTAAACCTCCAGCAACACTATTTTTTAAATTGTGACTTTTAAACTACCTATCATATGTTCAAAAATACATAAATAAAAACACCAAGTAGAGCAAAAAATTAATAGTAAAGTACTAGCTATTCCAGCAGTTAATGAAGATACCCTAGTTTCCATTTTCTTTTTTTTTAATTTTTAAGAATTTTTTTTAATTTTTTTTTTTTTTAATCGGTGCCAGGGATCGCACTCACGACCACACGCTTGCAACGCAGGCGCTTATGCCACTGAGCTAAATCCCCAGCCCTCCTAGTTTTCATTTTCTTGAAAGCAACCTAGCCATATTGAGCAACTAAGCTTCCCTCTGGACTTTGACCTGTATCCCAATGATGTCTGGGCTATCTTATACCAAACCGCTTTGGTTACTGCAACCTGCAGTTAAGTTTGTAATTGGGAAATGGGTCTCTCAGCTTTTTGTAAGAAAATTATTTTGACTCCTTGGGGTGCCTTGCAATTCCACATGAATTTTAGGATCAGCTTGTCAGTATTTACCAAAACAATCACTGAGGTTTTGAGAGAAGGCACTGACAGTGCATCACACTTGTTCTTCACAGTGTCATCTTCCAATTCACAAGCACGGAGTCTTTTCCTTTATTAACTGTTAAATTATTTCAAGGCTGTCATGGATGGAGTTTTCAGAGTAAAAGTTTTACACCTCCTTGGTTAAATTTACCGCTAAATATTATTTTCATATTATCATAAATGGAATTTTTTTTAAAAATTTCATTTATGGATCATTCATCGCTAGTGTATAGAAACATCTCATTTTTGTGTGGTGTGTGTGTGTGTGTGTGTGTGTGTAGTCTTGGACCCTACAACTGTGCCAGTTTCATCTCAGATGTCTGCACAGATTCATCTACAGGTCATGTCGTCTACAAACACAGTTTTAATTCTTTCCTCCCATGTGGATGTCTTTTATCTCTTCTCGCCTTAACTGTCCTGGCTGGACCTTCCAATACTGTATCAGACATCATATTATTTAAAGACTCCAATGAAAATGATTTTTTTTCTTAAAAACACAAGCTGTACAATAACCTTTAAAATAAGAAAAAACATGCCAAAGAGAAAAATTTGTGCTGGTACTGTTCAGACAACTGAATGCAGGTTATCTTGTGCTCTGGGTACATGATTTGGGGATGACAACAGGCAGTGAATGCACCACTGTTGCCCCAATTGACATGTTTTGATTTTTTTGTACTATTTTTTTCTTCTTTTTTTTGCTTTTTATCCTTCAAACAAAATGGTTTTGGGGGCGGGGAATAGCAGCCACTAACAAATCATAACTTCAGTAAACAACACTGATCCCTCACATGTCAGACAAAGCAGGAAGGAAAATTATCCACCAAATCCAGGATACTTTACAATACAGAAATGATTAAAAAAAAAAGTGCTCAATAGTCAAGACTGCAGAATAGATGCAATCCAGATATGATCTTAAGCAAATCAACAGACCATCTATTCCTATATTCTCTCCTTTGTCCTGTCCTGGCATCTCAGCAGCCTCCATAAATTCTTCATAGCTACATTTACTACATAGTTGATACAGTTGGAAGCTGCGTTTTCAATGTGCAATTCTGGCTCATTAATGAAGCTTCTGCAGGCCACTGCAACATATCAGTGAAACAAAAAACTACTAATAAGATGTCATGAGAACCATGAACCTGCTTGACTCTGTAAAAATCACTGAAAATGCCGAAAATCCTGACTGTCAAACTGGCATTAATGGAGCCATTCCTGACTCCCTCTGCAGCGAACATTTTAGTGGATAGAAAGACACATAAAAATATGCAGTGAAGGAGCTTACTAGCCAGGAGTATAAGACAAAAAATAAAACACATAAACAATAGTGAGCCAAAAATAACTGTAGGGCTGGGGATTTAGCTCAGTGGCTTAAGCGCCTGCCTGGCAAGCGCGAGGTCATGAGTTCGATCCCTGGTACCAAAAAAAAACCTGTAATAATTAATTGTTCAATTGTTTCCTGTGGTTCAGAAGTGAATATTTAACCCTTGAAACAATACGTATACCCATGTAAGACATTTCTACATTTCAAAAAGTTTCAAAGATGGCCAAGTGAGGTGACACATGCCTATAATCCCAGGATATGGGAGGCTGAGGCAGAAGGATTGCCTAGAGTGCAAAGTCAGCCTGGGCTACACAGTAAATTCAAGCCTGGTCTGAACTACATAACAAGACCTTGTTTCAAAATTAAATAGCCAGCTACGGTGGTACAACCTGTAATCCCAGCATTCTGGAAACTGAGGCAGGAGGATCGCTGTGAGCGTGAGGCCAGCTTGGGATATACAGTCAATTAAAGGCCAGCCTGAACTACATAGTGAGACCCTGTTGAAAGGAAGAGAAGGAAGGAAGGAGGGAAGGAAAAAGGGAAGAAGGCAGGAAGGAAGAAGAGAAGAGAAAAGAAAGAAGAAAGACACAGAGCCAAGGAAGCTGAGCATGGTGACACACTTTAGGAGGCTGAGGAAGGAGGATCACCATTAGTTCAACCTAGGCTACACAGTGAGTTCAATACCAGCCTGACCTATATAGCAAGATCCTGTCTCAAAAAAAAAAAAAAAAGTGAACAAAAACCAAATCATAGTAATCTCTGAGAAGGGAAGATATCTCCCCCAGACAGTTTCTAGCGTGTGAGAAACATTCTCTAAAAAAACAGGTATGTCATAATATCTTAAATCTTATGTTGAATAGTAAACAATCTGGTGTTTATAAAAATGGTCTCTAACTTGTCTATTTGAAATACCCCATAATATTTTTAAGAAAAATTCAATCAAGATATAGTCAGATATTTGCATTGTTTCTCTGGTGTGAGAAACCAAGTGTAAAGTACCAAAGTATGTAACAGATACTGTGAAATAGGAGAAAATGTTCAAATGGGATGAGGAACTAGAGAGGGGGAAAGGAAGGAAGGGAAGGCGAGAGGGACTGAGGGAGAAGAAAAAAATGAGAAAAGGAGGAAACAATGGAAATGAAGCTTTTGTAAATAAGGAAGGGAGGAGGGATAAAGGTAGCGTAGGGCAATGGAAAAAAAAAAGAAACAAGTTATATCATGTACAGGTACAAATTCCCTATGATGAATGTGATCATTACATATAACTAAAATGTACCAAACCAATAAACTTAATTAATATTTTTAAAATGTAGTCAGTTATCAATTCAGTATCTGACAGAAACTCTTCAGCAATCAGTGGGAACAGGACCTTTTTGCATGTTTTCTTTACAACAATAAACACCTTTTGCTTAATGGAAACATCTTGTGAGACTCTTAAGGGTTTTAAAAATAAAGATGGGAGAAGCCTGATTCAGAAGCCATAAACAGAATAAAACAATGTATGCTGGAACTGGGCATGGAGGCACACACTTGTAATTCCAGCACTTTGGAGGCTGAGGCAGGAGGATCACTGTAAGTTCAAGGCTAGCATGGGCTACAATGTGAGTTCAAGGCCAGCCTAAACTGTAATAGTGAGACCCAGTCTCAAAAAGACAAAAACAAAACAAAACAAAAGAATGCTGGTAAAAATTATCAAGAATTAATATTATACCTTTCCTATTTAATACAGTTCTAATAGAAAAGCTGATTTATGAAGGTTCTTTTTCTTAATAGAATGGATTTCCCATGTAAAACATGTCAAGGATATACAGAAAACATCCAAGGTTATCATAAAACATAATAATGAGAATATGCTTCAATTAAGATAGTGAGGACAGCTGTACAACTCAGGAAATATACTAAAAACCACTCGATTATATACATTAAAAGGGTGAATGGGGGGGTGGAGGCATACTGGAGATTAGCAGGCACCCTGGCTCAATAAATCTACTGGCCCTCTTAAAAAAGTAGGGGACGCGGAATAGTACGACATGTGAATTACATCTCAATAAGGCTATTTAAAAAGAGTTAAGTCACAATGATTTTTCATGTAAAGCAGTACTCGGAGGTGCCAACAAAACTCACTTCTCCACTGTATTATGATCACACTGAGCTCATTTTATCTATCTTTGTACAAGACAAAGTGCACTGTGAATATGGAAAATACAAGATTTCCTATAGGAGAGTTTTAAGTATGCTTTGAGCTACATATCTACATTTTCTTCTAGTGGTAAAATGAAAACAATGATGAGAGTTCAGGTTGGCAATTACTTTGAAAAACTATGTTCTTTTAAACAGACAATGCTCTCCCCTGCAAAATCACACTTCTTTTCTACTTGAGTAAGTTACAGAGAGAGTTCCCATCATCCTTAAGCATCTAAAAGCACTTCCTTATTTCTACATAGTATTCACCAGCTGTAGGTATTAAAGCAAAACCTTGACAACTCCACCAAAGGAATCCACCAAAACACAGTAAACAGGAAAGGGACCTGTGACAACACGGGATAATCCTCAAGGCATAAGCAGTCACTTGCTATTTTGAGACCTTAGTGAGAAGGAACAAGAATTTGACCTGAGAGGCACAAACCTGTTCTTCTTCTGTGAAGGGGACTAGAGCCAATGGTGGCAGGGGTTCCTCCTGGAGGATAGGCAGAAATTCTTTATCCAGAAGGTCTGAAGGTATCTGTAGGACAAAAAGATGACCATGACAGCAATGCTACTTCTTCAAATATAGGAGGAGAAAACTAAGAAAAAAGACTCTCCCACTTGTCTATTACTAATTTTTGTAACAGATTAAAGTTTATCCAACCACAAGTAACTTAATTATGTGTTACATACACATTTTGAGAGGGTCAAATATTAAAAACCCTAGTCATCATCTCTCTCCTCCTCTGAGACCACTGAATCTGAATGTGGCATTAATTCTGGTATTATTAGAGAGTACACAGTGGAACACTGAAGATGTCCACATTTAACTCAAAGCAGATGGTAAAGAGAGTATCTTAAGCAACTGTACCCAGTGTTAGCAACCTTCATTAAAACTGGGGATTCTCTATCCATTAATAAAGTAGAAACAAACTATACTGACAAAAATAGAAAATATAATTCTCATTAGTCAGATAATAAAACTCTATACTACTTCAGTCTGATCATTCATAAGTGTCACAAATGTGATACTGCATTTTAAGCTTTTTCTCCACTGAAAACTTCATATTGAATGCTTATGCTGAAATTTCAGGACAGGAGACACTACTGATCCTCCTGTTCCATTAAGTAAAAAGTAAGGTAAGAAATGCAATGAAAAGAAGGGGGAAATGCACTTCTCACCCATCACACCTGGACAGAAATAGAAGACAACAGGTAATCACTGAGGAGAGGTAGGAAGTACTGACTGCTCCTGTTGTGACACGCTAAGTCTTCTCTAGGGGACACGAGGGCCAGGTGCACACCTATAACCCCAGCATCCAGGAGGACTGCAAGTTCAAGGCCAACCTGGGTCATACAGCAAGCTGGAGTCAGCCTAGATTACACAGTGAGCCCATTTTTAAAAGCAGGGCGGGAGGAGGGGTTGTGTTAAGATCAGCACAGCACTGTACAGACCCCAAAGTCTCACTCACAATTCTGAACTCTTGTGCTTCTTTCTTACCTTATTGTCTTTAAGGAAAAGTGCTAACATCTCTTCTCTGCCATAGCGATAATCGGCTAATTTATACTTCGGCAACGCTGGAGAAAGGGGAGGTGATGTAATACTCCCACCACTGGACAAAGCTCGGAGCCTAGAACAGAAAAAAAGAGACCATATAAAATGAAGGGGCAAATACTCTGGTACTGTAGACTTTTTATGTAATACACTATAGCAAATTTTAGTTTTTGTTTATGAGACGAGCAAAAAGAAACCCCATTATCTCAAGGTATCAAAGATTTTACCTTTGATACAACCTGCTGTCACAATAAGCAGGATCAAGTTCACTGAGAAAGGCATCCACTGAGCGGTGCAGTTCCCAAACCCAGAAGTCCCACAGTATGTCCCTGAGAAGGCTGGCAGTTAGGGACACTTTTTCATCAAGTTATACAAAAGTGAGACACCACCTTACACTCATTAGATTCATAAAAACCGCTATAAACTGGAACAACCACTTCGAAGAGTGATTCAGTAAGTTATTTTTTGTCTATGTGGCAACCATGACAAGATTATAAAAAGTACTGTGACATAAAAGGAAAAGCAAAATACAGAAACTTATCACATTTATGGTATACACATACAATAGTAAAAGCATAAAAGAAACATGGAACTGACAAACACAATAATGAAGATAAAGTTAAATCAGCAAAGGGAAGTAGAATGTAAAGCCACCTTTAACTGTACCTGAAAATTCTGTTTTTCTGCTTGATAAAGAGTACAAGAGTGTTTTATGTAACTTGTTTTTATATTCCTATGACATTTCATGATACATTTTAATAAAGGCAATTAATAATTAGTGTAAAGAATTTTAGAATGCAGTGAAGTATAAGGGAAAAAACTATCTACTCTTAAAAACTCTAGGGGGCAGAGAACAAGTCTGAGTTGCAACTGGGCAACAGAATGACTTAGTGAGACCCTCTCTGGAAATTAAGAAAAACAGGCTGGGAGGAGTAGGTGGGGATGCAACTCGGTATGAAGGTCCTGTAATCAACTCCCACTACTAACAAAAAATAAAGAATGCACACAACTGTAATCCCAGCACTTGCAAAGCTGAGGTAGGAAGACTACTGGCAGCCTGGGTTATAAAGTGAGTTCAAGGTCAGCCTGAACTGCCACCCTGTCTGAGAGACAGACAGACAGAGAGGGGGCAGGGGAGGAGGGGGAGGGGGAGGGAGAGGGAGAGGGAGAGAGAGAGAGGGGAGGAGGAGAGGGAGGAAAAGAGAGAGAAGGAAGAGGGGAGAAAGAAAGGGAAAGAAAGAAAAGATGAGAAAAGATCGTTTTGCGAAACTGTGTCAAAAAGCGAGGGAGAACTAGTATTATAAGTGGCTAATAATCTTAGGGGGCAGCCCTAAGCTCTGTAAGGCAATAGATACCCAAGGAGAAAATGACCAAGGTACTTTAATTCAGTAGTTTAGACTTAATGAAAATTCAACAAAAGCATTAAAATGCAGCCCCAAAGGGGTAATGATCTACTAAATTATATACTAGGAGAGAATACGAAGATTAGGTAAAGTACAGTACATATCTGTATATTATTTAAAATGGCACATGGCCAGTAAATATAAAAAGATGCTTATACCTAGAAAGTAACACTTAAAAAAAAGAATATGCATTAAGTTAGGATATAGATGGAGGGTTCATTTCCAATGTTTTTATCTTCTCATCCTTCACTTTTTTTTTTTTTTTTTTGGTACCAGGGATTGAATTCATGACCTCACACTTGCCAGGCAGACACTTACACTGCTGAGCTAAATCCCTGGCCCTCATCCTTCATTTTTAGAAGGTATTTTTCATGGACAATTTTAAACATATAAAAAAAGCAATTTTAAACATATAAAAAAAAGCATAATGAGTATCCTTGGGCAAATAGCTGAGACCCCAAACCAGCAATCCATGATAGCTCAACATGGCTTTCTACCACCCATCTAAACCTCCTTTGATTCTATTTTCAGGGAAATGTTTGGTTTGCCCATGATCACAGCCAACTGAACAAACGATTCCAATCTGTTTTTGTAACTAAAAATACCATGATCTTTCCAACAATGTCTCAATTTTTAGACATCCTGACTTGCTGATTTTATCCGTGACAGATCTTAAAAATGTTTGTCCTCTTCATTTCATGTAAAGTGGGTGCAGACTTGATGGCAAGTGGGTGCAGACTTCATGCTACATGAGCTGTATTCTTTTGGCAACACTTGGTATGTAGTAGTACATTATTCCAACAAGAGGCACACAGTACCTGGTTGTCTGATGAAGTTATAATGTTCACTAAAGTTTCTGCAAAGTGATCCCATTCTAGCAATCCTTTTTTACTTGCCAGATTCTTGCCTTTTTTTTTTTTTTTTTTTTTTTTTAAAGACAAGGTCTTGCTGTGCAGTCCAGGCTGGCCTTGAGTTCACTTTGTACTCCAGGCTCGTCTCAAGCTTGCAACGATCCTCTTGCCTCAGTCTCCTGAGTGCTACGATTACAAGTGTGCACCACTACACCTGGCTTGCTAGACTAGTTCTGCAAAAAGAAACTATATTGGTGCAGTTAGCCAGTGGTATAGTTTATATAGGAAAGGAAAAACCGTGATAGTTTTTTTTAACTAGTTTTCAAAGTAACAGCTTAAGTCACTACTATCCTCCAAAAGTAATTTTTTTTTTTTACTAATTTACTTCAGTGCAATTATTTTAACAATGTACACTGTCTCATTTTTAGCCAGTTCTAACTCTCATGATTGGCTTCTGGAGCCTCCTGATACAGCCCTATCTCCTATGTCAAAATGTTCCAGGTTCCTCTATTATTTGTTGCCTCGGTCATGGACTCAACCACTTGTACAAGTAGCCCTGATTCTAATACATAAAAAAGAAGTGTTCATCTGTTCTAGGCTGCTTTTTATACTTTGCTTTTTTTTTGGTGCTGGGAATCAAAACTCATGACCTTGTGCTTGCCAGACAGACACTGTGCTGCTGAGCTAGATCCCCGGCCCCTAGGCTGCTTTTTATTTCCTTTACAATTAATCTTGGACTTAACAAGTTATTTAACTCAGCTCTCATGAGACAGGGTAAATGACCAAGCAGGAAAACAACAGAGTAATCTACACAATGCTGTAGGACCTTTAGGACATCACCTCCCAGCAGAGCCCTGTAAAGCTGGGTTCCATCTTGAAAAAGTAGAATTAACACCCCCTGAGAAGAGAAGCTGGGAATTTTATACACAAATTAGCTCTTTTACTCTCACGTAAGCATCATGACAACTCCAATATAGTATTTTAGCTTTGCATGGTGGTGCACCCCTATAGTCACAGCACTCAGAATGGTGAATGAAGTAAGACTATCCACACAAGTTCCAGACCAGCCTGGGATATACTGGGAGATCCTGTCTTAAAAGCCAACTAATAAGCTGGGCAAGGTGACACAAACTTGTAGTCCCAGCATTAAGGATACTGAAGCAGGAGTACTGTATAGCAAGAACATGTCTAAAAAATGATGATAATTTTTTAAAATGACATTGAAAGGTTAAATATCTTGACCATGGTAACAGCCCAGCAGAACAAATATTCCAGGCTGTTTTTATGACTAAAAGAACCATGATCATTCCAACAATAAGGTCTCAAAGTGGTACTTCAAACAGCCAGTCCTTAGTCTGCTGGACTACTTGTATGCTGGTATAGTTGCCCGATGGTATAGTTTACACAAGAGAGGAAGGAAAAATTCACATTTTTATTACAAATTATTTTAAAATATCTCCCTTCTAAAAAGCCAGTATGTGTCCCAATAGTTTCTACCACCAGAAGACACAGCTAAACACTCTGACAAGCACTCACCACTCCAGTATCAGCAGCCACATCTGCCCAGGGATGACTCCTTGTAGCCTAACATCTCTAATCTCATCAATTTCTCCTCAAAACCAATTTCAAAATATTTTGCAACCCAGTTCTTCCAATGAAGCCCATTTCTTACAGGCACAGACCTACTAAGAGGAAACAGAGATTCCTAATAATTCCTCTAACTGCTGTGAAGAGAGGACCACTCACAGTAACTAAAATTAAGAAAAGACAGTGGCCTGCTTTGGAATAATGATTGTACTCTTGACTCAGTCGACAAACTCTTCTAAATCCTCTACCTACAGGTACTTGGAAAAGCTGAAACGTATATTTAGGTGATGTCCCCCTCTAAAAGCATGCCAATGACCTTTATCTCTTCCATACAATCTTTTCTCTTGAAAAGCAACTGCTCCCCACTTAGTCGCTAACTGTACCAGTCCAGCTGAACGCAGTACCCACCTCTAGCTGAGCACTGAACATCCTTCCTCCTCTCCCCAGTTACCCCCGACAGCGCAGCCGGCTTCCTCACCTAGCCACTGCTCTGAAACGTGAATCAGTAACTTCAACACTGTCCAAATCAAGGAAGTTTTCTAACCCTTTTGGCTTCATCCCCCTGGCCTACTGTGAGGTCTGTTTAACACAGAAGACCAGTCCTATTTTAGGCAATAATTGAGAGGTAACAGCAGCAGGACTCTTAAAACCTCAAAACCCCCAAGTCTTCACTTGCTAAGTACTATTCAAAATCTAAACTTCTTGCAGGGCGTGGTAGTGCAAACCTATAGCCCCAACACTCAGGAGGTTGAGGCAGGAGGACCACCTCCAGTTCAAGGTCAGCCTGGACTACTTAGCAAGGCTGTCTCAAAAAACAAACAAACAAAACCCAAAAAATCTAAACTTCAGCGCCTAAAAAAGAAACTGCAATTTCAATATGAAACTATGAAGGTCTGGGAGTCAAAAAATACTTTTTTTGTGCCGGGGATGGAACTCATGACCTTACATTTGCCAAGCAGGCACTTACACTGCTGAGCTAAACCCCCAGCCCCAAAAAATACTTCTTTAGAAGCTCATGACTTGAATCTAGCTTTGCCCTCTTCCACAGAACCAGATTTTCATATCTAATCACACAGAGCCTGTTAGGTTTAACAAGTTCCACACCTGACTCATCAGCCTGTCTATCCCAAAACCTATTTAAGTTTTACTAAACCCTAAATCTCTCGGTCCTGTAACTGAATTCTGTTCACATGTTTGTTTCTGTAACAGCACCCTAAACTTTTGTAAGACGTCTTATTCCATGCTCACATTACTCCACGCTCCACGTTACTGATTTCAAATGCAAACTTGAACAAAACTCTGGAAACTTTCACTGGCACATAATTAGCAAATAAACCCAAAGCTTCTCCAGGAGAAACCGATGCTTCAGAGAGCATCTCCCCCACACTTCATATTATAGTTAAGGCCAACATCTTCAGGACTTCTCTCTTAAATCAGCTTTCTTGCCTCTTTTGTCTTTAACCATCCCCTTTCCACTATCAGGAATACTTCTGCGAACATTTTTCACCACTGGAGGGGGTGAATAGAGCTGCTAGGGAGAAGAAAGGTTAGTTGAGAAGAAGAGGGGAAAAAAAAACAAAATAAATTGGAAAGAGTGGTAAGGGGAAAAGCAACTGAGAATGTAGACACTGACAAAGAATACAACAGGGATTTGATAAAACATTTTCTAAACATCTTAATATTCTTTTCTAAAATACACCCTTCGGCCAGGCACATGCCTATATTCCAGTATTTGGGAGGCTGAGCCAGAAGGATCACTGTGAGTCTGAGGCCAGCCCAGACTACACAGCACATTCAAAGCCAGCCTGAACAAAAAACAAAAAATAAAACAAACCAAAAAAATCCTGCACTGTTTATCTCTAGTGCACAAGATAATGGCTCACCAAAATTAAGAAATACAGTGTCTTTCATAAGAGTTAGTTTGTTCCTAAGGCAAATACACAGCAAAAGAGATAAACCACAAAATGGTAACTATTAACAAAAATACCAAGTGCTCTGAGGAAAGAGAAGTATCTCTTTCTTGTATGGAACAACTGGCAAAGACTTGGAAGGGGAGCAGACTGGGAGTTGAATCCAAGGCCTTCACATTGAGTTACACTCCAGCCCCTTTTTTATTTTGACACAGGGTCTTACCAAGTCATTACATTGCCCAAGCTAGGCATAAATTTGTAATCCTCTTGCCTTAGCCTCCCAGACTTCAGAGATTATAGACATGCACCCCTACACCCAGCTACAAGTCTTCCTTAAACCCATGGAAACAGATAATTTGAAAGAAGCTTCCTTTGTTTCTTCTCAGTCAGGTAGATATCTCCAATTATTCTGCCTATTAAAAAATCCTCATCTAGACTTATCTTAGATTTTTCAGCCTCAAAAAATTGTCTCCAAATTAAACAACTAAAGTTCTTTATAAAATGTCCTGAACTATGGGCCGGGGATTCAGCTCAGCAGTGTAAGCGCCTGCCTGGCAAGTGTAAGATCCTGAGTTCGATCCCCGGTACCAAAAAAAAAATGTCCTGAACTACATATTTGCACTTTAACAGGATACAAACCAATGATAGCAAAGAGTGTTTAGGTGGTAATATCAAGGTTAATTTAGAGCTTTTCTCTTTTTTTCCTCCCCTCCTCCTATGCTATTACTTCCTCCAGATTTTCTAGAATGTTGGTTTTATTACCGGGACCAAAGAAAAGTTCCAAAACCCAAATCAAAAGTATTCAGCACCAAAAAACTCTTCATCAAGATTGTACTTAAATGTTTTGTCAAAGGTGAAATAAACACACCGGGGATAACAATTAAATTTTTATAATCTTTCTGGTGGTCAATTTGCCTTTGAATCATCCAAAAACCTTAAAAACAAAGGTTTTAATAATTCCAGTTCCAAGGACTTCAAAGGAAATGATTAACAACAAAACCATTCAAGGAAATATATATATATACACACATCATTCATTTACAATAGTAAAACATGGAAAAAAACTTTTACTTTCCAACAATTTACTCATTTAACAAACATTTATTGAAAGCCTAACTATGTGCCAGGCATTTGATACAACGATGAACAGCTATACAAAAATCCAGACCAAATTCTTGCCCTCAGTGGAGCTCACATTCTAGCGCGAGTTGGGAGGACTGAATATAAATAGTAAGTATATAAAATGTTTGGCACGTTACATTTTTATTTTGACCATGAAAGAGTTAGAGAGATGGGCAGGAAATGGGAATGGACAGGCAAGGGCAAGCTGTATAGATGATCAGGAAATGACTACGGTAGTATTTAAGGAAAAGTTTTAAAAACGTGACTATTGTTTTACGCTTAGAAATCATCTTCTTCAATAAACTTAATGCACCTTTTAAAACTGTTTTGTGATTCAGGAATACACTTCTCTACCCTAAATAAAATCTAAGACCTAAAAATTCTGTGGACTTCTCAAAGTCCAAGCCTACAGATGTAATCCATCCCTCACAATTTCCAATGCCCTCCAATCGTCACAACTGCTCCCCAAATACCAATAAATCTCTTCATTTTATAAATCTCTTAAAAGTACATTTTACATTATTTTTACAAAAATGATGATCTTTATAAAGAGAACATCACTAAATGTTTCTATAGGGTTCAAAGTTACACATAGATCCAATGTAATCAATCTCAAAACCCTTGATTCCCCAGTCTTCTGGACAGACTTCCTGACCTCAAGCTTCTTAATAATCACGTTACATGCAGAAAAGTAGGACAGCAATCTATTCACAATGCAGCTTTCCAGCTCTGCGTTACTTGGGTGGTTAAGGGCCTCACATACTTTGTTTGCCAAAAGCGATTTTGACAAATAAGGCAGTGCTTGCCTGCTCAAACCTTCACTGCTCCATTTATCAGCATTTTAGGTGACTCCAGAATGTGCCCAGGTTACAATGTTTGCAGGTAACAGAGGTAACGATTAGGTACAGCTATTGTTTAAGGAAAGGAACGGGGACTACTCTCTCTGCTACAACTACCTCAATTCAAATTCTGCTTACAATACTAGGTCAATCTAACAAGTTACCATCAAAATTAAGAGTACCCATGCAAAAGAGGACGTGCAAGACACTACTGACAGACTAAGATGACTGTATGAAAGTGAATGGCATAGGGCACAGGCCAGCAAACATTTCTGTAAAGGGCCATGGAGAAAATATCTAAGCTCTACAAACCACATAACCTCTGATTTAACTACTGAACCCTGCCAGAGCAACATAAAAGCCATCAGGCGGCGCTGGGCATGGTGGTGCACACCAGGCTGAGGCTGGAGGATCATCAAGCTGAAGCCTTGCCTGTGCAATTTAGTGAGACCCTGTCTCAAAGCTAAAAAATTTAAAAGAGCATCAATGTCAAGATCCAGAGTTCAATCCCCAGTACCACAAAAAAAAAAAAGAAAAAGAAAAGAAAAAGGATACTATGGAAACAAATAGGTACAATACAACTATGCCCCAAAAGCCACAAATCTATAAACATGTGGTATTGGGCATGTAAAGCTAAATGTAAACTCTAGACAGTTTTTCCTGCTTTTGCTTCAACTAAATTTCTGGTGTTTTGTTCTTTTATTACCTATTAAAAACAGGGTGCTTTTAAAAAAATCTGTAATACATTACCAATTTTAGTCATGTTTTCACAAAGAAAAAGACATGACAGCATATACAAAAGGGAGGTAATTACAAATTCCAGAAAACAGCAAAAAAGCTGCACATGATTTACAAAGTAAACTATATAAATTTAAATCCACTTAGAAAAAGAAATTAATAGGTATTAATAAAGATTTACCTATAGGAATTTCACCAAAAATACTTCCATAATGAAAAACTCAATAATGAAACTGCCACATCTAGAGGACTAAACAAATGATGGTACATCCATACAATGCAACTATTAATAGGGTAGTAAATATTTATTGATAAAAAGAGGTTTCTGATTTAGTTTTTTAAAAGGTTACAAAATTGAATGTACAGTATGGTACCATTTTTGTTAAAATACATGTACATATACACAAATAAGATACATAAAACCACTTGGAAAGATACACCAAGATTGTTACAGTGGTTGCTAAAATAATGGCAAGTATGTCTTCTTTTAAATTAGTCATAAATAATTTCATAGTTATATATTGAATTGGTAGTAAGAAAAAAATTTTAAGTATGAAATAACTAAAACAGGTGTTGCATTATTTAGGTGAACATTTTCAAAACAAACTCATATAGGAGTTGCATCAGTTCTCAGATCTGCAAAGTGATTTCTCTTCAGTCTCCAAAAGTTAGCAATAAAGGTTAAGATTGTCTAGGAATTATATATAAAAAGTTATGTATATAATAGAGTAAGCTAATAAGAGTCCTCAAATAGGGATCTTTTACAAGAAGTCTTATCAAACTACTACCAATTGAACAATCAAGAACGTTCAAGAATACTGATTCAGTTTATCTAGGTACTGCCTCTGACGTTACCAAAGGGGTTGTTCGAGGAACGAATGGAAAAAGTAACTATCATTATTCACGTCACTGAAGAGAGGATCTTCAATCACCAACTTTTGGGGAAAAGGAAGAAGAGGGGGGGAAAGTCACACTACAATGTGATGGATCTCAAAATTCCATGAGAATTCCATATTCGGGGTCCAAACACATCTGTAAGAGACTCAAAGGTCAATTAATTGTTATTATGGCAAATGCTAACTTAACCCTAAAATGGGCTATTTATTGCTAACAGTCTGTATAACTCTGGACCACCTGCCTAGCCCATCAATACAATAAAATTTAAGTAATATTTCCATAAGAACTATTTTTCAAATGAGTCTATGAATAGTGATCACAAAACAACATTGTAGGAGAAAACATTAAAGAAGACATTAAAATGTTACAATTATATTTATGTAAAATTGTGTATGTTCCTAAACAAGAGCTCAAACAAAACAATTTTCTAAGACGATGAGACTATGTGAAGTTTTAAATTCTATTATTATAACAGTCAGACCATGAAAAAAAAATGAGAAATTATAGAATGCAGTTATTTACTAAATAAATTGTATAACTGGACTAGCCACAGTGATTTCAACTAGGCAGATGAAACAAAGTGTCAAATCCATGCACATTTATAGATCACTCAGAACCTGTACAAATACCTTACTACTGTATTAGTTATCCAACACCAAACAAGATGAGACTGAAAACTCACCATTCAGGCCCAAAGTTCAGTGTCTGTGTTTCCGCTGCCATTCTTCTCTGTATTTTCACAGATTTTTTTCTATGTGGAGAAACCTGTCAGAGAAAAATATCTTCATACAATTAGTCAAGAATTAAAGTACAAAACATTATGACAGCAATTGCTGATTTAATATCATCCCTCTTAGAAGTCCTACCATGCTTCTTTTGTTCTACTACCATTGGTTCTATCTATCACATTGTGTCTTATTGGGATCTGAATATGTGTGATAGTTTAAACAAAATTTTTTTTATCGAAAATGAGATATTATTGTACCCACTGATCATTTTCTGTTATTCGGTTCAGAAAGCCCTGTAATTCTTTCACTCTATGCATGGCTTTATACTATTGTGTTATGTTTGATATTGTTGTATTTGAAACTATGCTCAACTATAGCAGAGTAAGTGATATGGTGTTAGCTACTGTTGATGTCGAGTTGTCTTAATGTAAAGTACTGTGTTGCCTATGTTGTCCTGTTCTGATCTGCTATGTACTGCCCTCTTTTGTTTTATTCTCTTTCAAATAAAAAATTAAAAAAAAAAAGAATTAAAGTACAGAATTCTTGACCACAAGATGTAACTATAGTGTGTGCTTTTGTGCTGTTTATGTTTCTATTACCTAGAGTCAAAGTATGTTTTTAATTCCTATTTACAACAATATAGCAGGCAAAACAAAATGAATAAATCCATCATTCTCTCCCAATTCATTTTCCTCTTATGGTTATTTAAGCAAAGGAAACAGGGCATAACATGAAATTTGTAAGGCAGGTAGCAGTGGACTCTACAGGCTACTGGAACCCAATTAAGTATTTTCCCCTTCACACTTACAGCACTGGAAAGTGAATAAAGGGTAATACAGTTATGTTATCTTTTCTATTACTCTTTCATAGTAGCTTCTTAATCACCATGAGGGACCACAAAGAATCTTTAAGACCTTCTTTCACCTATCTTTCAGCTTCTGTCACACCTCTTCCTGATTTCAGCTTAGCACTTCAAACTTTAGCAAGGCTTTAAAAAATTTGGAGCCAGGTGTGGTGGCACACGCCTGTAATCCCAGCACTCTTAGGAGGCTGAGGCAGGACAATCATTACAAATTTGAGACCAGCCTGGGCTACAAACTGAGCCCAAGGCCAGCTGGAACTGCGTAGAGAGTCCCTGTCTCAGAAAGACAGAAAAAAAAAAAAAAATGGAAGGTAGGCATGGTGATACATGCCTTTAATCTCAGTACTTGGTAATTAAGGCTAGCCTGGACTACACACAGTGAGACCCTCCTCAAAAACCAAATTTTAACACTTAGGAAACTGAAGCAGGATGACCAGCAAGTTCCAGTCCTACCTGGGCAACTTAGCCAGACTCTGTCACAAAATTTTAAAATGGCTAGAGATGCAGCTCAGTGAGAAGTCCTTGGGTTCCCAGTAGCACGAATAATAACACACAGATAAAAATTATGACAGACCATCAAGTTAAAATTGCAAACTAGGGCCAGGGATTTAGCTCAGTGGCTTAAGCACCTGCCTGGCAAGCGGGAAGTCGTGAGTTCAATCCCCGGTACCAAAAAAAAAATTGCAAACTAAATGAATTTCATAAATAACATTTCAAAGACAACTGTAAGCCAAGTACAATGACACATGCCTATTGTCCCAGCTTTTTGGGAGGCTGAGATAGGATTAGAAGTACAGGATCAGCCTGGGCAAACACAGATCTCAACTGGAAAAAAAATAAATTAGAACTTAGAAAAAAGGAAACTACTGGGCTGGGGATTTATCTCAGTGGCCTAAGCATCTGCCTGGCAAGTGCGAGGTCGTGAGTTCGATCCCCAGTAAAAAAAAAAAAAAAAAAAGGAAACTACTATAAAAAATAAAATAGCTCTAAGACACATTACTCTGCTTAAATGACTGGGAAAAAATGGTAAAACAGGAATTAGTCTACAACTTAGAAGCAGCAAAACGAAAAGTATGTTGGCCCCCGTAATCAGCCATACTTGTACCTGCCACCCACCTTCTGGAAGGTATTTGTGGTCTTATGTCAACCAAGTATACTCCAGGTTACTCCTATGGCCCTATGTGACCACCCAGCCCCTGGCCAGACAAGGGATGTACTCAGACTCAGAGATAATAAACTTAGTGTCTTCCTCAACTTAAAGTAACTGATGCTTTAAAAAATAAGACATTTCTTTCACATTTTAACTTCTCTGAAATTAGAATGCACCTTAAATAGATGCCATGTTACAATTGCTGCTGGCTGGGTAGTAACTGCTCATTGTATGCACACAAGCAGATTGCTGCTCAAAGTATCTGCGAAACAGTTACAATATGATGCTGCATTGAAGTAAAACTCAGCAAGGGCCAGGTGTGGTAGCACAGGGTTATAATCCCTGCATTCGGGAGGCTGAGGCAGGACTCACTGGGAGTTCAAGGCCAGCCTGACCTACACAGCAAGTCTAAAACAAAACCACCAAAAAAAGAAAAGAAATCCAAGATTTAAAACTTGGACCAGGGATGTAGCTCAGTGGCACAGTACCCACCTGGCAAGCGTGAGGTCCTGAGTTCAATCCCCAATTAAAAAAAAGTTAAACTATGTAATTGCTTTTAAAATCTTTACAAGCAACAAATGACAAAATTTTAAACTGATTAAAAAAAAAAAAACAGTGGCATATTCCCTTAAAAACTGACGCACAATCAATGCTCTGAATGACAAATTGATATACTGGTGGAGGAAGGAGACTTCTAAAATGCTAAGGACAAAAAGTGATTTACAGGAGTCAGACTCTGAACATCTAGAAATCTCAAGTCTCTTCATTTCACTTCTATGTTCCTCCTAAGCATTTCTGTACAAAGTCAGGCATGGTGGCACATGGCTGTAATCCTAGCACTCAGGAGGCTGAGGCAGGAGATCACAAGTCTGAAGCTAGCCTGGGCTACACAGTGAATTCAAGGAAGCAAGAACTATATATCCAGACCCTTCTTTAAAAAAAAAAAAAAGAGCCAAAGAAGGTTCCCACTGTGGAAGCTGCTGCCGCCTGGGCATCAGTATGGTCTCTGGTGTGACCCTCAAGTCATCCCTGGTGCCCAGCAGTAGCAGTGACCACAGTTGGTGGGAAGAGCCCTTATCTTCTGAAGGGTTCTGAGGTGCTTTGACTGGCTCAGACCAGTTCCCTGCCTAGACTAGAGCAAGAATCTGGCTCAAAAAAAAACAATAAATAAACCAACCAACAAATACATGAATAAATAAAACATGTATAAAAAAGACATCCTAAGGGGCCAGGGATTTAGCTCAGTGCCCTAAGTGTCTGCCTGGCAAGCACAGGGTTGTGAGTTTGATCCCCGGTACAAAAAAAAAACTGACATTCTATATAAAAACTTACAGTTTGCTAAATAAGTTTTTTTTTTTATTTTTTAAATTTTTTTTTGGTACTGGGGATCAAACTTAGGACCTTGCACTTGCCAGGCAGGCACTTTGCTGCTGAGCTAAATCCCCAGCCCTCTGCTAAATAAGTTTAAAGAGCCCTTTTAAAAATGTAAAATTAAAATTTTTAAGTAATAAGGAAATCTTGAGCCAGAGTTTACCTGCCACTATGAATTCTAAGTAATATATAAAATGGAGGGCCTTACAACTGACTCATGAGAGTTTCTATTACAATTACAGTGTACCCTAACTAAAATGATTCAGCAAAGTATCCACTGTCAGGACAAGACTCCACCTTACCAACCTGTCTTACTACTTCATCTGCCATAAATTAGTTGTGTGCTTTTTAAAAGTATGTGGACCTACCTGGCTATCAAACAGAGCCACAAACACTACCTTAACAATAGTAAGATTTTAGTAGTAACACAAAACATATTGCCAGGTATGGTGGTACATGCCCAGCACTAGGGAGGCTGAGGCAGGAGGATCACAAGTTCTGAGGCTTGCCTGAGCTACACAGGGACTTGAAGTTCAGTCTCAATGACACAGGGATACCCTGTCTCAAAAAAAGAAATTAAAAAAAAACTAAAATAGCCATGTTGACCACCTATTTATTTATTTATTTGCCTTTTTTGAGACAGGATCTTGCTATGCAGTTCAGGCTGGCCTTGAGCTCTCTTTGCAGCCCAGGTTGGTCTCGAACTCACAAGGATCCTCCTGCCTCAGCCTCCCAAGTGCTGGGATTGAAGGCATGTGCCACCATGCCCAGTCTTTGATGACCCTTCTATTTTTTTTTTATTTTTGGGGGGAGGAACTCACGACCTCAAGTTTGCCAAGCAGGCACTTAGACCACTGAGGTAAACCCCTGGCCCACTGACCACCCTTTTAAATCTCACCTAGACAAATGTTTTAAATTCAAACCCCTAGGAAACATTTGACTATTGGAAAATGGCTCCAAATTTATAAAGAAAGTCAGGAGTTAAACCAGATTAAATTTATAAAACAAGAAGATTCCAATTAAAAATCAAATGGCAGTATTTCTGAAATACTAAAAATAACAGTGTCAACTTTTTTTTCTCTTTAACTTCCAAGGCCATCACATATGGCCACACAGGGTTGTGGAAGAACACAAGTTCAGAGGTGCTATTAACACAAATGATACAAACAAGGCCCCTGGAGTTGCTTGCATACTGCAGTGCCTACCAAAATGCAGTAGCAGTCCTTAATTATAAGAAAACCCTTGGATGCAGACAGCATCTAGGGAATAATGAACAAGGAAATTCTGTCCCTGTCCACTTTATTACCCCACCTATAAAGCTTTAAGTACTGCAAAACCACCATAATGCACAGATATTAAATGCTCAGAGTTAGCCAGGCATGGTGGCACATGGCTGTAATCTCAGCTACTTCAGAGGTTAAAGCATGAAGATCAGAAGTTCAAACCTGGGCAATTTATTGAGATTCCATCTAAAAAACTTTTTAAAATTCTCTAATACCACCAAAAACAAAAGCACTCAATAGGTTTTTTTGTGTTTTAGCCTTGAACTAGAAACCAAACCACTGTTTACAAGACAATTTCTATACAAAAATTAGAGTATTTCTTAGTGTAAACACTTTAAAGAATCTAAGAAACACCCACCATGGTGGTGCACACCTGTAATCCCAGCACTCAGGAGGCCAGAACAGGAGGATGGCCTTGAACTGAGTTCTAGGGCAGCCTGAGCTACATAATGAGTTCAAGGATGGCTGGAATACATAGTAGTCCTTTTTTGTTTTTTGTTTTGGGGGTTTTTTTGGTTTTTGAGACAGGGTCTTGATCTCTAGTACAAAATGGCCTTGAACTTGCCATCAATCCTCCTGCGCTGGCCTCCTGAGTACTGGGATTACAGGTGTGCACCACTGCCACTGCACCCAGTCTGAGACCTTGTCTTTAAAAAGAATTTAAGAACTAATCCAAGTGATTTAATTACCAAGAGACCAACATTCTTCTGTTCATTCTCTTTTATAAATTAAAGTGGAAAATCTAAGCAGTAGTGCTGGTGAAGAATCCTAATGTAAAGCAGGCCTGACAGCACACACTGGTAATCCCAGCTGCTCAGGAGAAAGTGAGGCAACTTTTGAGAGTGGCCCAGGCAACTTAACAAAACCGTAACTTAAAAAAAAAAAAAAAAGGAAGGAGGAGGGCTAGGAATGCAGTTCAGTGGTACAGTATTCATACAGCATGTGTGAGACCCTGAGTTCAATCCTCAACATTGCACCAAAAAAAAAAGGAAATCTAACAGAAACACTAATTACTACACAGTACTCCCTTAATTCTACGTTTCACCCAATCAATTTAAATGAGTAATGGATTTTTACGTTTTTAAAAGCCTCTAAACTATAATTAGTTAGGGTTAGGGTTAGGGTTAGGGTTAGGGTTAGCCTTATTCTGAATAATTTTTCTAAGGATGTAGTGAAGTACTGAAAGAGATTAGGGTTCACCTCCATTTTAAATTTCACCTGGTGAAATGTTTTCCAGGTCAAATCCTTAAAAGCCTTGTGGCCTTTATAAAGAAAGCAGCTCTGAATCTATAAAACAATTCTGAATGTGAGCCACACTCTATAGACTCTGCTCCGCCACGCTCTTCTACCTCTACCTTCCCTTGAATCTCCTATTCTCCTATAACTAGCACGATCATGATTTTTACTCTATCTTTACTTTTTCCTATCCAGAATTCCCAAAATGTCACCTTTCTTTCTCCAACTTTCCTCAAAAGTGTTCAACAGTCAATGAATAAATTAATTTTTTAAAGAGTTTTCAATAGTTGGGCATGGTAGCATATGCCTATAAGCCCAGCACGTAGGAAGCCAAGGCAGGAGGCTCACTTCCAAGTTCCAGGTCAGCCTGGGCTACATAGTGAACTAGGGTCCAGCCTGAACTACACAGCGAGACCCTGCCTTAAAAAAAAGTTCTCAACAAATTTTCCCATGGTTTATTTGGCACAAGCTCTCTGTAGACACTTTCTGAACTTTTCGCACTGAAGTGGTGCTACTCTCTATCAACCTTGCCCACTAAAGTAAGAGTGGCAAGAGGATATGCAGAGAATGGGAGTTTAAGACTTCTGAATGGCCCACCAAAGGCAAGAATTACACCCCACAATGTGCAGTGTGTGTACCAATTGTTACCCTCTGATTGAAGTGGGGTTTTTTTGTTGCTGTTGTTGTTTTTCTTCGGTACTTAGGATCAAGCTCACAACCTCACGATTGCCAGGCAGGCACTTACACTACTGAGCTAAATCCCCAGCCCTGATTGATGTGTTTTGAAATTTTGTTGTAGTTTCTTCTATTATTTTTGAAATACAATGGATTTTTTTAAAAAAAGTCCCACCCCAGTCCTAAATGACAAATTGGATTACTTTTCTACCTCATCACCAACTAATGAAGTTGCTACCACTATTTTCAGTTTCCTAGTCAGCCAGGCTCAAAACACTAGTCTCCTGAAACTCCCTCTCTATCCCTCACATCTAATCTGTTGCCTCAAATCTGACTGCCCCTAAAGATTTTTTGCATTCTTCTTTTATGTAGTCCAAACTCTTGTCTGGATTATCAGAATGCAATTTCAAATTTGCTTTCCTGACTCAACCTCAGTATCAATTTCCCTGAGGCACTATGATGGCTACAGCCTCCACTCCTCTTTAAAAACACTTGTACTATGTACAGTAAAAACCTAGTATTTCAGGTTCCCACCAGTTTGAGAACCCATGCCTCCCAAACTCAAAGCCAAATGACAAGTTTCTACCATCCGCTGTATTAAACTTGTTTTTGGTTCTGTGCATGCCTTTCCCTCCCTGCAAGCCAGACTATCCTCCCTCAGAATGACCTGTACAAAACTAAGGCCCAGTCAAGCCACATACTTCATAAATATTTCCCAAAATAGAAAAATATTATATCCTCTGAAAAGGAAAACCAAAATGATCCAGGTAAGAAATAAAAGGCTGGAGATGCAGTTCTGCAGTAGAGGGCCTTGTACAAGTCCCTGTACTAGGTTCAGTTCCTAGTAACAAAAAAAGACAAGGGGGCAGAAAATAGTAACTAATTTGGCAAGGACACTGAGTATAGTTTTGGACAAATAAATATAGTAGGGTGCCTGAAATGATGTCCAGAAGACCTTGTACTCTGGAGCAGAGGCAAGGAGGAAAAGGGGGGGGGGGGAGATCTGAAAACAAGTCTGGACAGTTACAACCAATAACTGAATGAGGATATCCAAAACAGAAATCAAGAAGCAATAAGTACAAGGCAAATGTCTTCAGCTACTTTCTCACTGCTGAGACACAATACCAGGCACCCACAACTTAAAGAAGTTTATTTTGGCTCATAATCTGTAGAAGTTTCAACCTACAATCCAGAGAGCTCCAAAGCATGGCAGAGGGAAGTGGCAGGAGAGTATGGCAGTTGGGAAGTACAGATGGATGAGGGGAGGAGAGAGGGAGATGGATTCTTCCAGCACATACCCCAGTGACCATCTCCTCCGTCAGACTTTACTTCCCAACATCACATTTGGATACAAATTCAGGAGTCAATGAATTCACAGGTGAATGCCACACCTCCACGATCCAATTACCTCAAAGCCCCACCTATGAGCACAAGGTTTTGAGGAGACATCTAGATAGAAACCACAGCTTAAAAATAAAACCTCAGCAGACACCATATAGGAGTATAGGAAGAAAGAATAAGACCATCTGCTTAGACCTCTTCAGCCAAACCTTTTGCCTAAACTCAATTTCACTGACTCTAGTTTCTCCCCTGGGAATACTACTGTCACCTTGTTCAGTGTGACAGCAGAATTCACACAACCTCCAATAAGCCAATGATCACTTTCACCTCATGTCCATTCCTAAATCTAGACACATTAGCCTATAAAGTGTTCCTCCACAAGTCTTTAGACAAACATGTGTTTAGACAAACATCCATCCACAAATACGGGGCAGGGAAGAGAAATAAGATGCTCACTTTTACAAAATCAGAATCAAGGCCTAGCGTGTTCACCCATAACTACAACCTCAGCACTCAATGGGCTGAGGCAAGAGGATCACGAGTTCAATGCCAGTTTGCACTACACAAAAAACAGAACAGCTGAGCATGATGGCACAGGCTGTAATCCTAACACTCCAGGGGCTGAGGCAGGAGGATTACTGCAAGTTCAAGGCCATCCTAGGCTACAAAGTGAGTTCAGCAACAGCCTGAACTACATAGCAAGACCCTGCCAGAAAGGAAGAAAAAAGGGAGGCGGACTGGGGGGGAGGGTGTTTGTCCACAACTTAATGGTGTAACTTACAATCTTTCAATTCCACAAGACAATGCAAGCGATATGCATTCAGTAGAAATTATCCTTCAAATTTTGCCTTTTCCTAGACTAGTTATACAAATCTCTTTAGAAATGCTGAGCAGCTGCAGTGAGTCACATCTTCCAGGCAGTCACACAACTAGGCGAAAAGGTGCACACCAGTAATCTCTCTCAGCACTCAGGGGGCTGAGGCACAAAGACTGCTGTGAGTTCAAGTTTAGCCTGAGCTATATATACCAAGACCTTCTCCTCCCAAAAAAGTAGCAGGATAAACTGCAGTATTTTACAAGGCTCTGATGTTCAGTAGGCATGTTAAGCGCACTTTGAACCTGCAGTATTTTGAGCTAAGGCTAGGTTTATCAGGACATAGCCCCATCACAAATCAAATAGCATCCACAACAGTAGGAAAGAGAAAGCAACTGCATAAAAAGATACCAACAATTATTTAAAACAAATTTTAAAAAAAATTTAAAAAATAGACATGATGGCACACACCTGTAATTCCAGCACTTGGGAGGCTGAGGCAGGAGGATCACTAGGAGTTTGAGGCCAGTCTGGACTACATAGTGAGATCAAGATCTCTGATCTACACAATGAAACCATGTCTCAAAAAAGGCAAGTTCTAAGTTGTATTTGCAACTGTGGCTTTCCCTCCCACAATCCATCACATTCTTCCTTTCCAACTTTAGCCTGGCAGAATAGTGCCCGAAAAGAAGAGTGGCGAGAAGGGCCATTGTCCTATCCATGAGGTGCTGACCCAAGAATACACCATCAACATTCACAAGCACATCCCAGGAGTGGGCTTCAAGGAGCACACCCCTCAGGCACTTTGAGAGATCCACAAATCTGCCATAAAGGAAAGAGACTCCAAATGTGCCCACCAGAAAAGCAGGCTCAACAACGCCAAAAGAATAAAGTATGTCCCACAAGGTTTGTCCCACACAGTTGTTCAGAAAACATAAGGAGGATACAGGTTCATCAAACAAGTTGTACACTTCGGTAACCTACATCTCTGTTAGCCAGGTTCAAACATCTCCAGATAGTAAATATGGATGAGAACTTTCAAATCAAGTTACAAAACTGCAAAAAATAAAAAGTAAAAAGGGACGTTCTAAAATAGAGATGATTACATACAAGGCTAGATATACTGTGTATATAAATATGTCCCCAAATAATAATTACTCCTGAAAGATGGAATTGAAAGAGAACTGTGGGTAATTCTTTTCCTACTAAGTTTCTTTTTCTTTTCAGTCCCTATTACTACTTTTCTTTCCTAATAAATTTCTAAGCCAGAGTCAGTTTTGTCAGCACAGTGAACGGAAGAAGAAGGGGTCAAAGTAGAGGGTCTTGGAAAAATGTGAATTAGGCACTGTGGGGAAAGAAGTGAAATCAGCAAAGTGTTCAGAAATATGAGATTTTAGTAGTGTCAAAAAGGAGATGCAATAGGAATAAAAGTGAAACACTAAAATAGAGATACAAGTAAAAGTCAAGAAACCAGAAGCCTGAGAAAATTCAGTGTGTCATCTATGTAGACTCTGGAGCCACCTCAGGAGAAGTGCAGAAGACAGCAGAGAAGATGGTGAGTTGAAGGACAAGCCTCCAGTGTCTGTGTCTATTAATGAGTCAAGACAGCATAAACTTCAGAGAAAAAAGGTTCTGCAGAGACAGAATAGCTAGAATGAACACACATAATCTTTTCTCTAAACCAGGAAGTGAACCAGGTGTGACGCAGCACATCGGTAATCCTAGCAACTCGGGAGACTGAAGCATGGGGAAATCACTGTGAGTTCCAGGCCAGCCTAGGCTACATAGTAAGACTGTCTCAAAAATAAATAGACCAGGGGCTGGGGATTTAGCTCAGTGGCATTAAGCGCCTGCCTTGCAAGCACATGGTCATGAGTTCGATCCCCAGTACCAATAAATAAATAAATAAATAAGTAAGTAAGTAAATAGACCAGAAAGTGTTTGAAAGGATAACAATAACCACACAGGGACAAGAGGAACAGATCAGCCCAAGTGGTTCCCTAGGAAAGGAGGAGAACGGGTCTACGAACGGAAAAGGGTAAGATCTCGATTCTGCTCCCTCTCACACAACACAATTTAGGCAAATAGAACCTCAGAAGGAAAAAGGAAGGGAAAATTACCAGGGTAGGACGGGCTTCCCTTACCTAAGGCAGCAAGAAAACATCAACAGCTAACACAATGCACAGATTCAAAACAAAATCAGTACAAAAAGTCTCGAAAAAAGAATGAAACCAGGAAGGAGAGGTGAGATCAAGAGAATAAGAAAGTTAGGATGGGACTGCAACAAAAATGCAAAAGCTTTGCTTCCATTTTCTCCTTCTTTGCTCATCATTTTTTTCTTTTCCCTTCCTTGGGAATATAGCTCACTGCAGTACTGGATTCAATTCATACTAGGAAAAAGGAAAAAAAAAGGTGAGAAAACATTTCCACATCATCTCTATGTTGGGGCATATCCATTACTCAAAATTCCTTCTAATTAAATTCAAGTAATATATTCTTTACACAATTAGTACTGGGAAATAAGTTTTTAATAAACTGCACCTGTAAACTTGAAATTGAGTATTAGAGAATCTGGCCCTTTTGTCAACCTTTAAAAAATGAGCTAAATTTAGCTCTCATTGTTACTTTACTTCTGATAATTCTAATTACTTTTATTTATATATTTTTCAATAGTCTTCCTGGCTTCTTCATCTTTTAACTATTCAGCTCCTATGTGGCAAACTCATCCATCACTTTGTGTATGTGTGTGACAGAGCATATTTTCAAAGGAGGGAAGAGAAAAAAAAAAAAATCAACCTGACTTGTATTGTGGGGCTTACAATAAAGACAACAGACTCATCAACACTTACCCCTCATTCTTAAGTATGTTGTAGGACACAGCAAAGAAGCCAATGACTTCTGGGCTCAATCACTGTAATATGAAGCAAGCCTGGCATGGTGGTGCACACCTGTAATCCCAGCACTTGGGACGCTGCAATAAGTTCAAGGCCAGTCTGGGCTACATAGTGAGGCTATCTCAAAAACCCAAAAAAGAAAGCCTGTAAGGCTGAGTGCCATCTTGACAAACAGCCAGAGGCCAAAGATAGAGAATCATACTCATGCAATGTTTGATAGTGCAGTTTTGAAAAGGTTCCCCCCTAAGAGTGAATCCCAGAAGTATCCGTGGCATATTAGCTACCTCCATTAATTCAGTAACAAATCAAGGCATACACCCTTTTGAAAAACCCCTAAATCTTTCTTACAAAAACCATCTGACGGGTTTTAGCTCGGTGGTTCAAGCACTGGCTTAGTAAGTGCAAGGTCATGAGTTTGATCCCCAGTACCAAAAAACAAAATACAAAACCATCTGACAGCATGGCACGGTGGAACATGTGGCTTTACATCTCAATTGTTTTGTTTAAAAAAGTTTAAATTAGCCAGGTGTGGTGGTGCAAACCTATAACCCCAGCACTTGGGAGGACAGTTGCAAGTTCAAGACCAGGCTGAGCTACAAACTGAGCTCAAGGCCAGCCTGAACTGCATAGCTACACCCTGTCTCTAAATAAATAAACAAACATAAAAGGATAAATTGCACCATAAATGATTTAACTAGAAAAAAATTAGTACGGTTAAAAATATTTCAGTGGGCATGAAATGAAACTTTTATATGCAAGTTTTCTGATAGCATAGACTAAATTCATTCCCTACCTACATTTTGCTTCCCAAAATGTGTATCACCACCTTGATAACCTACCTGTCACCCTGATAATCTACAAATCTGTCAGCTCTTCAAGCCTGTGCACAGGTGTACATTCAAATGAAGCAAGGCTAAGTCACAAGTCTAAAAAAGTAGGACGCAAAATACATTCTTCTTCCAAATTCAGAAAAGTCAAATAAAATGATGAAAAAGAAAAGTCCAAATGTGAAGGGGAATGCTACATCATTTATAATAGTAAAAGCTGTAGAACAAGCCCAGGATGGTGCGCTTGTTACAGGTTACACCTGTAACTGCCAGCACTCTGGAGCCTGAGGCAGGAGGATCACCATGAGTTCAAGGACATTTTGTGCTCCCCCTTCCCAATCCTGTGAACAACCAGATGGTTCAGAGGACAGGCTGAGTTGATAGCAACTAAGGGACATAAAGCAACTAAATGCTTGCATTGTTTGATTTTGTAGGCCTGGAGCCAGCTGTCTGAGCATCTCCTGAGAGGATGACAGTATGCAGTATAGCAAATGTGGGGGATTCTCTTCTATTTTGTCTTTGAAATCCAATATTCTCACTGTTTTGCTTTGTTCTGATTGTTTTGCTTTATTCCATATTCTATTTTGATTGGTTTTATTCTGTTTTGTTTTTGGTTTGATTTTGTTACACCTGATGGAATGGACAACTATTGTGAAGATAACAAGATATACTACGGTAGCTACTGCTGTTTACCTAGTATCCTGCCTGAAATTCTGTATCAATTTTGCTGCTTTGTTTCAATTGACTTTGTTTTGTTTTGTTGGATTTTACTATATTTAAACGTAAAAAAAAAAAAAAAAGATAGTTTGGGCTACATGGTGAGTTCAAAGCTAGCCTAGACTATATACCAAAGACTCTTGACTCAAAAAAGATAAAAAAGTAGAACATTCACTCAACAAAATGCAAGCACAGTAATGTTTGAACCTCAGTGTAATCTTACACACCCGCAAAAGACAGAAACACAAGATAAAAAAGTATTAATGACTTATCCTCTATTTCCATAATTTGCAACATTCTTAAATTACATTAATCACCACAAAAAAAGGATATTGCTGACCTGGATTAAGTACTTCTACAACTCCAACATGAAAGTTACAGCAAGTGAAAATTCTTTCCAACATTCACTTGGTTTAAAATGAATTTTAGCCATATGTAATAATATGTGCATATAATCCTGGCACTCAGGAGGGCTAAAGCAGCAGAATTACAATTCAAGGTCAGACTAAACTATGCAATGAGTGCAGTGCCTATGATCCCAGCACTTGGGAGGCTGAGGCAGAAAGATCACCACAAGTTCAAGACCAGCCTGAGCTATACAACAAGTTCAAGGCAAGTATGGACTACACAGTGAGACCCTGTCTAAAAAACAAAGTAAATGGGGCCGGGGATTTAGCTCAGTGGCTTAAGCGCCTGCCTGGCAAGCGTGAGGTCATGAGTTCGATCCCCGGTACCAAAAAAAAAAAAACAAAGTAAATGAAGTATTTTAAAATACAAAAGAGGACATTGTCCTGTACTCTTAGAAAACTTTTTCCTTCATTTCGTTGTATCTCACTATAATAAATCATCTTATTAAACATGCAAACATTTTTGAGTAACTTTTAAAACATGATCTGTAGTTGGACACGATGGTGCATGCTATAATCATAGTTCATGGGAGGCTGACGCAAGAGGCTCCCAGTGAGTTTAAGGCCAGCTTGGGCTACATAGGAGACTCTGCTGCAGAGAAAACCGAAAATAAAATATCTATAAAAACACTGATTTATAACAAACGTTTCTGAAGCAAAATCAGGCTTATTCACTTGAGTACTAAAATTACTCACTTTATTACTAAATATTTAGCCTGAAAAAATAACACAATTTTTCCCCCAAAAGTCAACAAAAGTTCAAGTGAACTATCTACATTTACCAGACCCACACATTATAAATGAAATTATTGTTCATGTGGGCTATCTTTTTAAAAACTATTGATGCCCTGCTCAATTTTCTCATTCCATAAGAAATTTAAATACCTAATTTATACTGTTGATAAACAGCACAAATTACAGTCCAGTACAATTCTGAATCATTACCTACCCCATGAAATTAAAGTCCGTTTTTTTTTTTTTTTTTGTACCAGGGATCGAACTCATGACCTCATACTTGCCAGGCAGGCACTTATGCCACTGAACTAAACCCCCAGCCCCAGTCAGCTTTATGTCTAATAGCCCAAAACCAAGAACAATCTTAAACAATCCTCCACAGATGAGTAAATAAATAATACTATAACACTCACTCTTTGGAATATCCTTGGCATTAAAAGTCAAACTAATGGCGCTGGAGATTTAGCTCAACGACATAAGCGCCTGCCTGGCAAGTGCACAGTCATGAGTTCAATCCTTGGTACCCCCCCCCCCAAAAAAAGTCAAACTACTAACACAAGTGAACAACACAATGAATCAGACATTGCACTAGGTAAAAGAAGCCCCACAAAGACATGTGTTCCTTGGTTTTCAGGGGTGTTTTCTTTTGGGGAGGCGGTTGTTTTTCGGCTTTAACTGTAACATTTGTATACGTTTAATACCAAAATATCACTATCAACAGTAGAAGCGCTTCAAGGACTTACTATAGATACCTGTAGTCTGTATCTACACATAAACCATATAGTTTTATACTTTAAAAAAATACACCCTGAATGATTCTATTTACTTGAAATTCTGGAAGAGACAATAATCATCTACGGTCACAGAAAATGGATCAGCAAGAAGCGTAATGATTACAAAAAAGATGACGTAAATTTTGGGGGTAAAGAAATGGTTATCTTGAGTCTGGTGAAGGTCATCAAAATGTACGCTGAAAATGAAGAGTTTTAACTGCACGTAAATAAAACCTCAAAAAAGTTATTTAAAAAAATTAAGCATACTAAAATTAAAATTGACTCCCCTCCTCAACTAAAAAAAAATTTAAAGCTCAGTTCCTCAAGGGAGAGGCAGAGTAACTTTATAGAGGACAAATTTGACAAGGCACCAAGGCTAACATCAATGGTGATAATCACATGGGCATGATGTGCTCTTAGTATGTGATGACATATTCTCTCCGCCGTGATCTTGCCCCAAAACCAACACAGTAGTCTAACCATGAAGAAAAGATTAGGAGAAACAGAGACACATTCTATAAAATATTTAACCAGTACTACTTAAGCTTGCCAAAGTAATCAAGAAACAACGAAGTCAGAGAAACTAATAGCCAAACAAGCCTAAAGATGCTCGACTAAAAGAAAAATGATATCCTGGACGTGACTGTTAAACAAAGAAAGACACTAGGTAAACCTAGAGAAATGTGAATGAATGATGGGCTGTACAGTTCAGTAACAATGCATCAATAATACCGATTTACCGCCAGACTTGGTGGCATGCACCTGAATCTCTGCATTTAGGAGACTGAGGCAAGAGTTGCCTTGAGTTTAAGGCCAGCCTGGGATACACAGCAAGACCCAGGCTCACAAGGCAATAAAAACTTTATTTATTAACTCTAAAAATATATAATAATAACTTCAATTGTTGGGTTTTGTTTTGTTCTCTAGATTTTACTACGTTTTATTATATAACCCCGGCTGATCTCAAATTTACCATCCTCCTGCCTCAGCCTTCCTTATACTGAGAGTACAGACATGCACTACCATGCCTCGCTATGTAAGTTTTTTGGAGCTTGTTTGTGTCTTTTTGGCAGTACTGGGGATTGAACCCAGGGCCTTCTTACTGAGCTGGGAGGTATAAGCAGGAAGACCCCAAGTTCACATCTAGTCTAGACAACTAAGCAACTTAATGAGGCACCAGCAAAATACACAAGCAAAAAAGGTGGGCTAAGGATACAGCTAAGCAGAGCAGCACCTGCCTGGAAGCACGAGGTCCTCAGTTTGATTCCCAGTACAAAAAAAAAAGTAAAAAAGGTTGACTATGTAGTGTGTTACATAGGCCCTGGGTACAATACTCAGTACCAAAATAGAAAAAAAAACAGCTACCACTTGTTAAATTTCAGCATAATATCAAAAGTAGGATGACTACCATATCTGAAAAACAAACTTACACCTCACCTTCCCAATGCCATACCTAATTTGTAAGGATTAATAGGACATATGCTTCCCAAATAAACAGCAAGAGGTTGATGCACAAGCAACAGGCAAACAGCTGTCTTCTGTACAACCAGACATAAAAGCAAAAGGTGAAAAAAATGAAACAAGGATTCTTCTCACCCAATTTTTACAAATATTTTAGAAAAATTGGTATTTTTTCGTTAAAAATACATTTGTTAATGTGATGAGTTTATTATTTTTAAGTGAACTGTTTTTTAAATTTCTCGATATAATGTGTAACTAAAAACCAAAAGTTCTCTGGGATCTTCAACTTTTTGTAAAGAAGGTACAAGGATCCTACAATGGTTTGAACACAACCTTAAAGATCATGCATGGGCTAGAAAATTAATCTAGACAGGTATGGTGGCACACACTTATAATGCCGGCACTTAGGAGGTTGAGACAGGAGGACCTCTGTGTTTTTTTTCCCACACCAACCTGGGCTTCAAAGTAAGTTCAAGACCAGCCTAAACTGCACAGCGAAACTGTCTCAAACATAAAAACAAAGAAAAAGAATTAATCTCTAGTACAACACTGTCAGGTGTGGTCTAATTACAGGTGATCAAGTCCTGAGGACTCTAGTCTTGAATGGGTTAACATCCTCAACACAGGGGAGTCTGGCCCTCTCTGTTCTTTATAAATTAGTCTCAGATACTCTGCTACCGCAGCAGCAAATAAACTAAGACAGGTTTTCAGATCAAAATATCACAGCTGCGGATGTAGGTCAGCAATAAAGTTCTTGTGTATGTGAGTCCGAGAGTGATTCCCCAGGACGCCTCCCCCCAAAAAACCATAGTAATATCAACCTCAGAGAAAAGGGAGAAATAACAAAAGAAACAAACCTTAACACATATATCGTGAAAAGCACATTAAGAGAATACAGTGTCCACTGACAAGAAATCCAAAATCCAAAATGCAGCCAAGAATGGTGCTACATGTCAATGATCCCAGCTATCTGACAGGCTGACGCAAAATCACAAGGTCAAGGTCAGTCTGGGCAATTTAGTGAGCCCACTCTCAACACAAAAAAGGGTAAATGATATAGCTTAGTGGTACAGCATTTGCCTAACATATGCAAACCCCAGGCTAAATTCTCAGTACCACAGAAAAATGTATGAAGAAAGATGGATGGACAGAGAGAAGGAAAGAAATAAAATAACTTAAAAATTTTAAATCTCTTCCTCAAAAATACATAGGGCATAAAACTGTTGTCCAAGGACAGAAAGACTTTCCACAATACTCTGTGTTGATGTGTTCTATAATGTTGTGTATTTCTTTTGATTTTGCTGTACCTAGTAGAAGAACAGCTATTTTGAAGATAACGAGATATACAATGGTGCCTATTATTGTTGTCCTGGTGACCTGCTGTGATGTTCTGTGCCAATTTCACTATACTGTCTCAATTGGCTTTATTCCATCCTGTTTGTTGTATATTACTACCTCCAAGTTAATGAAAATTAAATAAAAATAAAACAATAGAACATGAGAAAACAAGGTAACAAAATACCTCCAAAAACTCCCAACTCCATCAAAGCTGATCCATCTGACATGGATGATGAGAAACTCAAAAACAAAACAACAGAATTAAATAAGGTGATTAAAAAGGAAATAACAACAAAACAGATCAATAAGGTACTGAGTAAGCTGAATCATGATACAACTAAACAGATAATGTACTGTTTAGTACAAAAGCAAAAGGAGGAAAAGAAAATGCGCTAAAGGATATAACAGCATGTATGTTTAAGTGTGTGGGATTGATAACCATATTACCAAGTTTTTGTTGGATCGTTGAACAGAACTGTTTACAGCCTCACTGTTTGTTCACTTTGTATGCCTTAGTTTTGTAACATGAACAACTATTTCTAAGAAGACAATATGTAATTTATCAAGTAGTGATTTCTTAATGTTTTTGAAATTCTGTATTATTTCTACCCTTTTTTGTTTTGCTTTTTTTCTCTTTAAATAAAATTTAAAAAATAAAAAAATAAAAATAAATAGTGTCAGATTCTAGAATACAAACAAGGCTCTTCAACGCACTGGTCTCCCAAAATGACTTCGCATCTAGTTACACACAAAGTACACATGGGTAGTACTATGTCAGTTCCAAGAGCTAACCACAACAGCCTTTGGACAGGGCCATCCAAGGCTACACATGATTCACCAATTACAAAGTACCAAGACAGTGCTTCCACCAATTCTCTGTCACTCTCTACAACCAAAGGACCAGTACTAAAAGGACTAAAACTCCTAAGATTTCCTCCAGGATAACTTGAATAAAAGAAACTGTCTCTAAAAAACATACTGGCAATGAAAGACCACTTTAAAAAGAAAAAAAAAAGTTATTACTTTACTATCATTTTTCTGCACTGCTTCTTTTATTTATTTTTCTCCATTGCTGTTTTGTTTGTTTTTGGGATTTTTTGGTAACAGGGATCGAACTCATGACCTCGTGCTTGCCAGGTAGGTGCTGTGCCATTGAGCTGTATCCCTGGCCCACTCTATTGCTTCTGAACAGTATATAAGCTCTCTTTTTTCCCCTACTTTTGGTTAAAGGTTAATAAAATAAGCAAAAGTAAACTATCCTACAAAAAATTACAATGCCACAAATATTACTGTCATGTCCCATGGTAACCTAGCCACAAGGCAGTATTTGCAGGGAGGAATTCCCAGAGGCTATGCAAGTTTTACACAGATGATGTGGAAATCATTTCAAACCTCACAAATCTCTAAATATGTCTTACTTTATATTTCCAAAATAAAGAAATTATGTACAATTTGGGTAAAGGGGCTTTACTACCTCAAAAAATAAATTCAAGGGCCGGGGATTTAGCTCAGTGGCTTAAGCGCCTGCCTGGCAAGCACGAGGTCATGAGTTCAATCCCCGGTACCAATAAATAAATAAATAAATAAATAAATAAATAAATAAATAAATTCAAAAAATCCTTAGCTACAAGAAAGTATTGTAGGAAGTCACATCTGCAGCCTGTCATTAGATGTAACACCATTCTATATATTTACTACCAATTCCCAAACAAGACTTCAAAATGATCCATTAAAATAGCTGGGGGTCACAGCATGATGCCACACGCCTGTAATTCCAGTTCTTGGGAAGCTGAGGCAGAAGGATCATTGAGTTTGGGCCAGCCTAGGCTATAAACTGAGCTCAAGGCCAGCCTGACCACTATAACAAAATCCTGCCTCAAAAAGACTAAAAATAGTTGCCAGGCATGGCAGTACACTTCCTATGACTCTAGCACTGTAATCTCAGCACTTCCAGAGGCTGAGGCAAGAGGACTGCCATAAATTCAAAGCTAGTCTGTACTACACAGCAAGATCCTGCCCCAAAAAACAAAAAAATGAAACAAAACTGAACTGGAAAAAGTCCAACAAAAGTGAGGTCAGCTGGGCCTCATTCACACACACAAAAAAAGTATAAACAAATCACCTATTTGCATAACACCTCAACTTAAAAAAAAAAAAAATAACACCTCAACTTTGGATTTCCTTTCCAACCTACCTGTTCAAAAGTTCTGCTGGTTCGCAGCAGGAGGTTTGAGCAGAATTTGTCTGGGTCCTTTTAACGCTGTAAATGATAAAAAATATTAATGTAAATCATCCAGCAATTTTTCATGAGGAATATATTTTACAAAAAATGTCTTTCAAACCTAGTTAAAATACTTGATAACTACCTGCTATGTGCTACTTTGGGGGGCGTTGACAAGTTCTACTGTTTTACAGTCTTCAGAGACATACATCCCCAGTCCTTCTTTTAATTTTGAGACTGTCTCTTGATAAACTGCTAAATTGCCCAGGCTTGGCTGACAATTATCAATCCTCCCACCTCAGCCTTCCAGAATGCTGAAACTGAAGGTACAGTTGTGTCACCCTGGCTGGATGTTATGTTCATGAACTGGATTCCCTCATATTAGAGTATCTCAGTAGCACTACAGTGAGACTAAAATAAATAAATACACACACACACACACACACACACACACTAACAAAAGTCCTAAATGATTCTGACAAGGTTTCTGGGCAATAAGAGTTTTCATTCAAAACCACATTATAGCTAGACGTGGTGACACACACCTTGTGATCCCTGTACTTCAGAGGTTGAGGCAGGAGGATCACCATTAAGTTTGAGGCCAACCTGGCCTACTGCGAAATGGTGTCTCAAAAAACAAACAAAACCACAGTACATCTGGGCAAGGTGGAACACAGTTGTAATCTCAGTTACTCTGGAGGATGAGACAAGACTACAAGCAAGGCCAACTTTGGCAATTTAGCAAGGCTTTGTCTCAAACATTAAAAAGGACTGAGATACAGTTCAATGGCAGGGTGCTTGCCTAGCATGTCCAAGGCCCTGAGTTCAATCCAGAACGCTGGAGGGGGAAAAAAAAATAGGGTTTTGGTATTATCTCTTAAAGACATTCTTTGGCAAAAAAAAAAAAAGCAAAAGCCAAGGATTTAGCTCAGTCTAAGTGCCTGCCTGGCAAGCAAAAGATCATAAGTTCGATCCAGGGTACAAAAAAAAAAAAAAAGGTATTTCTTGGTATCTAACAGAAAAATGACAGTGTTATCACAGCAATATACATCCTATGCAAATAATCACTGAACTCCCAAAAATCTGACACTGTCAAAATGTCCAAGGATCAAAGCTCCAGGTGTGCTTTCAGCTGCAAAATAAATCACTTTTAATGTTGCATTGACAGAACCTTAAAAAGGCACAAGATACTGATTTTCAAGTGACAAGGAATGAAACTGAAATACCATAGCATTGACTGGTTTCTTAGCTAAAATCAAATGACACTTTAACTGTTACTGAAAAAAGTAATCAAAAGTTAAAGTTGACTATTTTATTAACAGCAAGAAATCAACTTAGGGAAGCCACTTCCACTTATTTTGGGGGGGGGGGAGTCACGCTGCCAGGCACGGTGCTGCATGCCCGTAATCCCACCATTTGAAATGTAGTAGGAAGATCTCAAATTCAAGGCCAGCCTACACTACATTAGAAAGTTTGACAAGAGCCTAACTACATAGTGAGATTGTCTCAAAACACAAAAGAAAACGAAAAGCGGCTATGTTATGACGTCCAAAAACTCATGAACTATAGCTCTTGCACTCTACTTTTTCTTTTTTAACACAAAAAGAAAAATGGAACTGAGCTAAATCATAAGACAAACTTCATGGAGCTAACTAAAAACAAGTTTCAGGGTATCTCTTGCTATAATTGTGATTAAGTTCAAGCTAAGGAAGCCCAGTAATTGACAAAAAAACAGAAAACTGTGTTCCTTAACAGTAGGGAAATATACAACCCTCTGAAAATAGTTTCATCTAATTAAAGTCAAACTGGTTGTTGTAGCACACAACAATCATCCCAGCAATATGGGAGACAGAGGCAGGAACAGTGATGGGGAACCTTTAAGAGCTTTCAATAATACACACAACTTGCTGCCATAGGTTCACCACCACTGAACAGGAGGATGACAAGTTCAGGTCCAGCCTAGACAACTTAGTGATTCAGTGAGACACTACCAATCAATCAATCGATGGATCAATGGGTTGGGGATGCAGCTCAGTAAGAAGGTCTTAGTTCAATTCCCAGATGAGAAAAAGTAGTAGTAGTTTGGTCACTTAAGGAAATATTCTGTCTTTCAAATCTCTCCCCTCCTCTCCTAACATCAAAGTTGTATGGGCAATTAATTCAACAACAGTATGGTTACATTACTACAACTTGTGTCTTATTGGTTCCATCCCCAGTACCACAGATCACAATAAGGTAAGCTTAATCACGAAATTAAATGTTCCTTATATTTTTAAAAGATATAATCCCTCAGGGTATTAAAAAATGAATGGAATCCCTGGGTCTTTATTACTATAAAACACTAGTGAAGGTCAAGGGTGGTGGGTTGCCCCTCAAACTTTTACAACACTGATCAACTAATGTTAAAGGCTATTCAAACTGCTGAAGGAAAACAGACATTTAACTTGCCTCTAAAATACCTGGATTAACACCAACATAGGCTGTAGATTCAACCTAATGAGACTGGTCCCGCTATAGAACAAAAAAGAAAGTATGTAAAGTTTAATCAGCAGGGACTAAGAGAACTGCAAATAAAGTCAGCTTTTGAAAATGACACAAATCAAAGATTGTTTAGAAGTTCAGAGAACAGTAGTCATCTTTTCACCCAAAAACATCGTCCACATACAGTAATCGCAATCAGTAGTATCACCTTCTAGTACAAAAGTCAGTGAAAAAGAACAGATGGAGTATTTCATCATGCCATCATGAGAACAAATAAATTTCTATGATGTCAAAATTATAATTTAGAAAAGTTGTTTCAAAAATTCAACAAAGGAACAAGAGATGAAATGCAATTAATTAAAACACTATCTCATCACTACCATCACTATGTCACCTTTCAGCCAAGCAGCCTCACTTACACCGACCTTGTTATTTCTATTCGTGCATGGTTTTAACGACCACAAATCATTTTTCATACAATTTGTCAGCAAAAACACTCAATTTAATAATATGGGTATTAGCCAGGTACGGTGGTACACTCCTGTAATGCCAGCACTTGGGGAGGCTGAGTCAGAAGGACTGCCATGAGTTCAAGGCCAGCCTGTACAACATAGTAAGATCTTGTCTCAAAAAAACAAACCAGGGGGGAAAAAAGGGGGGAAAAAAAAGGAAAGAAAGAAAAACACAAGAATATGAATACAAAGTGGCTAAGTAGCACTGGACTATAATCCCAACACTCTGGGAGGCCAAAACAGGAGGATGATCACAAATTGGAGCCCAGTTTAGCAAAATGAAGGAAAAAAAAAAAAAAAACAGCAGGAGAGAGACTGGGGATGTAGCTCAGTGTACAAGTCCCAGGTTCAATCCCCAGGACAAAATAATGAAAAGAGGATGAAATAAAACTAGAAAGAAACTTCTTAAGACATTTTTCCATGGTCTATTAACTATCAAATTAACTTGAAAACTAATCTGAGAAGTGGTGGAATTAAAAAACTTGGCAGAAAAAGCTCTACACATGTACAATGTTATAAATTATAAACACAAATAGCAGTTCCTCTGAAGCATATAAAACTGAGCTGGACAATACAAAATTTAAAGAAATTCTTGGCCAGGTGTTGTGGCACACACCTGTAATCCCAGCACTTCAGAGCTGAGGCAGTAGGATCACCTGGAGTTTAAGGCTAACCTGGGCTACACAGCTTTAAAAAATAAATAAATTAGTTACTAATCAGTTAAAGAAATAGCCTGAGTTAATACACTGATTGCATGTACAATCCTTCTCTAAATTCCAAAGGAAATTCATTTTCCTGTATTTTCGAATTATTTTAAAATTTCCAGGGGCTGGGGATTTAGCTCAGTGGCATAAGCGCCTGCCTTGCAAGGGCATGGTTGTGAGTTTGATCCCTGGTACCGATTAAAAAAATAAATAAAATAAAATTTCCAAAGATCCCTTTCTTAACTATACCTTTTTGAAAAATACTTCCAGGCAGTCTAGTATCAATCTTTTTGTTTTTTCTTTTTCACTATGCAATTTAGGCTAGCCTTGAACTCACTATGTAGCCTAAACTGCCCTCAAACTCACATCATTTCTCCTGCCTCAGCCTATTGAGTACTAGGACTACAGGCATGTACTGCCATGCCTGGTCAATCTTAAAAACATACTTTTGAGAAAAACAATTCATTACAACATTCTGAAACATGTAATAAGCACCTTGAGTTTTTCCAAAGGGGATAAGGGATACTGACCCAAATCTCCAAAATCTGACTTTCTTTCCTGAGAATCATAAAAAAAAAGGGAAAAGATTGCAGAATAGTGAATAATCCACCTCATCTTCACACCAGAGGTTGATACTCTTCCCATTTGCTTTCTTCTCACTCCTGACTCTACATAGGCTACCCTCAGTGCTTTTCTTAGACAACTCTTCGTGGTTCCCATTTCCATTTTGTTTTCATTTTTGTTACTGTTTTTGCAACCCAGGGATTGGACCCAGGGCCTTGTGCACACCAGGTAAGCGTTCTGCACTTAACTACAACCCCTTAAAAATCCTATTTTGAAAGAGGGTCTTGCCATGGGTGTCCTTAAACCTGTCATCCTCCTGCCTCAGCCTTCAGAACAGGTCCAAGTAACTGGGATTACAAGCGTATTTCACCACGTCTGGCGACATCTCAGTTTTTTTAACCTCAAGATCTTTGCCCTTGCTGCCTTCTAGTCTGGACCACTCTTCTCTTTTACTGTCAGGTCTTTCCTCAAACATTAGCTTACCCATAAAGCTTTATTGGGGGACTCAAAAAGTTAAGCCCCCAGCTGTTTATAGTCTTCTATTTCCACGTCGTGTTTCCCATGTCATTTACTACTTTACAGATGGTCTCTGACTTGGAATGGTTCGTTTGGGACTTTATTACTACGGTGCAAAAAACAATACATGTTCTGCACTATTGATATGTAGTACTTGCCAATGCTAGAACAGCTCTCAGTCATACAACCATGAGGGAGAAACTGAGACTCTACTGTGGACTGTGTTGCTAAGTTGTAACGTGCTGTAGTGAGGCATATTAAAATCATTTTTAAGTTTACAGTAGGTTTATGGAGATGTCACTCCGTCATTAAGTTGAGGAACATCTGCATATTTTACCTAAATATTTATCTGTCTAGAAATCAGCTCAGAGGAAAATTATGTGCTCTTGTCCCAGCACTCAACAAATGTGTCCAAATAAATGAATGAATAAAGGGAAACACAATTCCTCCTGTCTACCCAGATTCTAAAGTATCAAGTATCAAAAGAGTGTGAAAGTTCTTTCCTTTCTAGTAGATCAGTACCCTCACCAGTGTATTCCTGTGCAAAATGTCCAAGTATCATGTGACTTTTTTCCAGATCCACGCTACTTTTACATTTTTTCCTAACGTCCTCTCTTGAGGTCAAAACTTGATACAATAGATATTACATATTCCAGTTTAAGCAATCCAAAAGCTTCTGCACTGACTAGTAAAACACATAAAAACATCAAGGAAGGAGAGAGGATACCTTCATATTCTAACCAAAATGGACAAATTCTTTGGTACCGGGAATCGAACTCACGACCTTGCGCTTGCCAGGTAGGCATTTAAGCCACTGAGCTAAATCCCCGGCCAAAATGGACAAATTCTAAGGCCAGAGCTGCAAATACTAGGACGGTGAAAGTTAATGTACAGAAAGAATGGCAAAAATGTTTTTTCTATAGAAAGTCATTAGATTTTGAAAAGGAAATCCTGCGTAAGGAAAAAATATGCCTGCCTTGAATACATTAGGAACCAAAAGTACCTAAACAAGGTATTACAGCACCAGTCAGACGCTGCAGTTCAGGGGTTCTAGTCCCTTGCTTTCTTGCGAGTTACACTGGAATACTTACCTTCCTTACAGAGATTAGATGTGTTAAGTGCTTTGACTTTCGGGAAAATTGGGGGTGGTAGGTGGGAAGGGGATTAGTGGATAAAGCCGAAGCCACCTTACTGCTTCCCAAACTCGGTCATACAACATTCTTCTTTGATCCTCTCCAGATTTGATCGCTTAATTTATATTTTGGCCACAAAACTGAGGTGTTCAGAGTGCTTAGTGGGGAAGTGCTTACATTGAAGACTACTACCCATCTCAGCTTGGTGTGCATGTCCGCGTCCCCAAATCCGCTACGGTCTCCACTTGCCCAGCCTCAGTCGGCCCCAGGCTCCGGTCATGGCTCCACCTGGCCTCAGGCCTGGGCCGGACCCCGTCCTCTAGCCCTGGACGAAGCCTCCCCCATCCGGATGTTCCGGGGGAAGGCAGGGCGCACCTCTCCTGGGCAGGTGTGGGAAGGGGGCCGACGGGAGCAGCTGTCGGGGCGCAGCAGCTGTTCCTGGCTACCCCGAGGCCGGGCAGGCGGCGGGCCCGGAGCGAAAGGCGAGCCCTCGGCCTGACACCGCGCGCCCCACCGCCCTCCTCCCTTCCTCGGCTCCCTCGACGCCTCACGGGCCCCGACGGAGGGGGGGTCCCGGCAGCAGAAACGCGCCCGGCCCGCCGTGCCCCGCGCCCGGCAGGAGGCTCGCTCCGGCCCGCACCTGACCTGTCGCTCGCCTGACGCCCCCAGCCGGCCGCGGCCGCTGCCAGGGCGGCCTGTCGGAGCCCATGCGGCCGGGCCGGGTCAGGACACAGCGGGGGGACGCGAGCGCAGGTGGAAGGCCCGGCTGCCTGGCGTGCAGGGGCAAGGCCGGGACTCGGAGTGGGCCCGGGCAGAGGAGCGAGACGGAGTCGCTGGTTACCTGCGGTCCGGGACAGAGAGTCTCTCAGAACCCAAGTCAGTCCTCAGCCTCAACAACACAAGATGGCCGACACGTCGCCACGCACGTCACGTGACAGCGCGTGCTCCGCCACGCCCAGGACACGCCCACGCCTCGCTCCCTCCCCTCCTCCAGCTCCCACGACATCCTTCCTTTCCGCTGCCTCCCCGCCCCGCTACACGGACACGCCCCTGTCCGAGACCCGGATGGAAGCCTGGGAGGGGGTGGGGTAGCGCAGCGCGCAGGCGCTCAGCTTGCCCTTGGCTAGGGTTGGTGTCCAGGATTGGATCCGGCCAGGGGACCGTGTGACTGCCAATCCACGATCGATTTGCAATTCAAAAATTTCCAGGACATTTAAGAGCTGATATTTCAGGCTAGGACATTTCTGTAGCTTTTCAACGAAACTTTTCTGACAGTTTGTCACCATAAAACTAATGGGGAAACTACAAAAGATGAAATTCAAAGTAGTTTCCCATCTGGTAAACTGGGAATTCATTCTGGAGTGTTGGAATGTGCCAGGCGGGAGGACTTCATAGCTCCTATCCCTGTACTGCACCTGGGCCTATAACCCTTTACCTAAAGTGCTCCCGTTTTAATGCTGCCAAAGAACTACAGGACACCCAGAAATGTTTGGGCCCTATTTGCCCTGAGAAATTGTTTGTTTTCTGAAAGTCAGATTTAACGTGGTGTCTAGGATTTTCATCAGCTAAATCTGGTAACTCTACCCCTCGTTCGATAGTTCTTTGCTGCCCATCAATGGCTCTTTCTACAGGATCCTACCCATCAACTTTTTTTAAAAAAATAAAATATCAAAGACTCCATTTCCCTCTCTATCTTTCCGTGGGTTTTGTTGTTTTGTTTTGTGTTTTGTTTTTGATGGAATCTCTAGGCAGGTAAGGCTGCTCTTAAACTCACAGCAATCCTCCTGCCTCAGCCTCCCAAGTGCAGGAATTACAGACGTGGGCCATCAATTCAAGCTTCTCTGTTCTCTTCCAAAGCCAAACCTCGCCAGAGTTGTTTACATGGGCTTTCTCGATTTCCACATCTGCATGCACTTTGAACCGCTCCGACATGGCTTCTGTCCTTACCTGTCTTCCTAAAGCTTGTCCTAAGAATGCTGCAGCCTACAGGTTACTGTAACTAGAAACTTTCAGTTCCCATCTTGCTCTAGCGCTTCCATCTTCAACATGATTCCCCACTTCCTGCTTTCTGAAAAACTGCTCCCTTGGCCTCTATAGCCTTCTTGCACAAAGGGGCCCAGGAGAACCAGCATTACCTGTGAGCGCGGTAGAACTGGAACTTCTCAGCCAGGCCCTTCACAACCCCATTCTGCCAAACTACCCTTGTTGGCCCGGGGGGGGGGGGGTCTCTTGTTCTTCCTCCTTGATCAGGGCCTCCAAAGGCCATACCCTTTTCACCTTTGCACTCGGTCCCTCTTCCTATGCTGTCATTCCAAGCATTTCTCCCTCTTCTCTGCAGCCTCCGCAGCTCCTCTTCATTTTAAAAGCCTAAACCAAATGTTACAGCCTACCCGATGGGTTTCTTTAATCCTCCCATAAGACCAAAGTTAATCCCTTACCCTGTAATTTCTAAGGAAAAAGAATACTTATTGTGTTCCAACCACCTCATTAAGTATTCTTGCTGCCTCTGTTGTAATCCACATGACAATCTAGGAAGCCCCCGGGCTCACCTTCTCCAAATCTTAGCCAGGACCTCCAAGCCATGCTGGCAGATTCCAGAGCCTGTGTCCCTACCCAGCCTGCCATGACACCTTGCTAATATGTTGCCACCTGGACAGTGTCTGTGTTGACTGTTGTTTGTTTGTTTGTTTTTTCTTTTTGAAAGAGTGTCTTTTTTTTTTTTTTGTACCGGGGATCAAACTCAACGACTGCACACTTGCAAGGCAGGCGCTTATGCCACTGAGCTAAATCCCCAGCCCAAGACAGTGTCTCACTATGCAGTTCAAACTGATTTGGGCTCACTCTGCAGCCAAAACTGGTCTCGAACTCACAAAGATTCTCCTGCCTCAGCTTCCTGAGTGCTAGGATTATAGGCATGCACAACCAGTTTAATGACAGTTTAATGAAGGCATCATTTACACAGAGTAAACTTTAGCCTTTTTAGTGTTTGGTTATGCAACTTTTGACAAATGTCTACAGGTAACTGTCACCAAAATCAAGGAACCAGATCACCCACAGCTGTTCCCCAATGACCCTTAGAAGACAGCCACAAACCGGGCAGGCTGACCTTGGACTCATGGTGATCCTCCTGGGTCAGCCTCCCAAATGCTGGGATTACAGGAGTGCATTACCATGCCTGGCAAACCCCCTGCATTTAACTGTTGTGCAACCCATATCATGCACCTAAAGCTGCTGGCATTGTACTGGCACATTGCAAATGCTCAATAAACACCTACAGAGTTCAAATAAATCCTCAAAGCTGTTTCATTTTTTGTTGCTATTGGTTGTTTGCTTTGTCTTCTTAAGACAGGGTCTCACTATGCAGTTCAGACTGGCCTTGAGCTCACTTTGTAGTCCAGGCTAGTCTGGAATTTGCCAGGATCCTCCTGCCTCAGCCTCTTGAGTACTGAGATTACAGGATTGTGCTACCACATCCTGCTCAAATAATGGTTTATAAATAACAGTGGACTACTGGGTGTGGTGGTGCACATTTGAAATCCCAGCACTTGGGAAGTTGAGGCAGGAGACTTGCCTTGCCGAGAGTTCAAGGCCAACCTCTGCTACATATACAGTAAATTAAAAGCTGGTCTGAACTACATGCTGAGATCCTATCTCAAAAATAAATAACTAACAGTAGACCAATGCACGCTCTCACCAAGGATAACCAAGTTGCAGCGTCAAAGTATCACTGGTAGACACAGAGGACCTGAGAATAATAGATTACCGAGAATGGGAGTGGGGGGCAGGGGTTCAATCTGAAGTGAGTTGAGTTTGTAAATCCTTCAGGCTCAGCACTTGTGACCAGTTTATTTTTTCTAAAGATGACATTCTCTAAAGATGCTCTTTTCTAAAGAACCTTTGCATGCTCTTACAAAACCTCCCCTACTCTTTCTAGGGTCAAATTCCTCTCCCCTTGGGCCCTTACAGTCAACAGAAGGAAGCAGATGTAAAGCCCTGGAGGCAGAGTTGAGAAGTGAGACAGAATCCTCATTGC
>PVJX010009590.1:0-60470 GCA_004027295.1 Dolichotis patagonum | reverse complement strand
TCTCTCTCTCTCTCTCTCTCTCTCTCTCTCTCTCTCTCTCTCTCTCTCTGCCTTTCTCTCTCTCTCTGCCTTTCTCTCTCTCTGCCTTTCTCTCTCTCTCTGCCTTTCTCTCTCCCTCTCTCTCTCTCTCTCTGTCTCTCCCTCCCTCCCTCCATTCCACCCTCCCTCATTCCTGGATACTACAATGTGAGCACAGCTTTTCCTTTACTATGCACCTCTGCTAGACCATTTCTGTCCTCTGACTCAGAAGTCTGAACTGGAAACAAGAACACCATTGGCAGTATGTCATTTTACCTGACACTATGTAGAAGATGTAGAGCAGCAGATTAATTAATCTGGAGCAAATTAGAAGGCAGCCTGATGTTCAAACTGCATCATGGGTATAGCTCGCTGCTTTTAGCTAGGTTTAAATTGAAAATCATGAGCAAAAAACCTATTTGGAAGGTTTTCAGTTTTCCCAAAAAGGAAGGGCTAGCAAATATTCACAAAGGAAAGTTTGATTGCTGAAAAAATTATCATTAAAAAGAAGTGACACACTTTATATCAGCACAGTAGGAAAGATGTCTTGAGAATATGTGAGAAATCTGCAAGATCTAACCCAACAAAGGCACAAAGGAGTAAAACTGTAAATCTTTCACTTGAGAAGCACACCATGATCATATTGAGAAGAGCCACATAAGAAAGTCATTCCCTTGGATTCAGTTCAAAGTGATCAATCACTCAAAGACTCAGAAGCCCCTTCAGCCACAATTGAAGCAGGTTAAACTACTGGTTTAGAATTGGTGGCAGAGCCAGGCATCATACACACGGTGCTGGTTTTACAAGCATGCAGAATGAAAGAGTTGTAGGGTTAGAGATGCTTCCGCCCATATTTTAGAAGAAGACGTGTGAATCCAAGCAGTATGCCTCTGATTGTATACTGCACAGAGCTTTGAAAGTAAAGCCAAAAGTGTTGAAGTACACTGGAGACTTCAAGAAGATGGAAAAACTAGAAATATGGAATGTCTGCTGAGCAACTCCAAAGGTAGTGAGTGGAGCCTGCCCAAGAGATGCCACAGGGTTTGCAACAGGCAGTGCCATAGGGGTAAGGCCACCAAAGACATTTGGAGTTTCCATCTCACCATAAATTGCTCGTGGTGATGCATATGGAAAAGAATTTAGTATTTGCTCTACTGGGTTTTCCAAAGATGGCAGACCAGTAGGTAGCAGGAGAGAGATCCTCTCTGAGACAGACAGCTTAAATGCCAGAATAGAACACCCTGAAGAGACCCAAACAGAGAGAGATGGACTCTCTCAACCCAGGAAGAAACTAAAGTGAAAAAAACTGCTCGAATATGAGGTCCCAGGGCTACCACTAGAGAAGCTAAGATCAGCAAGCATGGCACCCTCCTCGAGCCGCCTGAATTCCTGCCTGAGACCGACCTGATTGACTGAACCGCACCGATGCGACTGGCTTGAGTGGCTGGAGCGTGGAGCTGAACAGCCCTGTGCATGGCTCACCTGGACCCAGCCCTGCACACAACCCACCCAGAGGCACTGTGAATTCTCACTGCAGCCATGCTGAAGTGGGAGGTTAGGGAACCCAGCAGTTGTCAGGGACCGGCATCAACATGTGGTGAGTGATGGGAATAAGACCCTCCCACAGGAAAGGGGCAACCAACTCGATGACATGTTGGATTTGGGCAGCACAGCCTTAACTCCATAAGGAAGCGGCTTCAGTTGGTTGCTCCCCTCGCTGAGCAGATTGGTGGGATATGCTTGGACTGGGCTGCGCCCCTGTCTGGGACCCAGTGGGTCACTACAAATTAATTCCCTAAGCACGGTGCACACTGACGCAGTGAAAGCCTGCAAAGGTTGACTGGCCTAGGGGGAGGAGCCAGTGCACACCGCCCTTACTTGAACTTCAATCTCTGATAGCAGACTCCAGAGGGCAGAAGCCCCTAGCCTGCGCACTCCAGAGTAGCCTTAACCAACAAGAAAAGGGTCTGGGAATTACACTGTACACTTGTATAGAAGGAACCAAAAACATGATGAGAGAGAGAAATGAGAAAAAAACCCCAGCCCCCAACCATGACAACATTGATCCAGAAGAGGTAAATACATAAGAGATTCAGGGCAGCAAACATGCAACATCAAACACAGCATTAGAGGACATAAAGAGATATCTTCAGGGGCTCGTAAGTGGGATCAAAACTGAAATATTAATTCAAATTAAAAAAGAGATAAGTACATTAATCAAAGAAAGGCTGGGCACCTATCAAGAAGACACAGACAGAAGAATGGAGGAACACAAAAAGAGAGAAACGTTTAATGAAGAATACAAGAAAATCCTAGAATTCATGAAGCAAATTCAAAGAGATTATCAAAAAACTAAAGACTCCATAGAAAACTGCCAACACTGCTTGAAAGAAACCAAAGATAGACTACCAAAAGTTGAACACAGGCTTGCAATGAGTGACCATGAAAGGGAAGATCTCTTAAAAATAACATGGGAGCAGGCAGTAAAGATACAAAGACTGGAAGATGACAAGAGGATCTATAACTTAAGAACAAAGCATGTGAATGAAGAAGCAGGAGTCAAAACAGAGGAATTGCAAAGGTGCTTCACAGAAATCATTAAGGAAAATTTCCCAAGCATAGAAAAAGGAAATGATATGCAGAGGTATGAAGCATACAGAATTCCAGCCACCTACAACCCAAACAGAGCTACAGCCAGACACATAATAATCAAGATCCCAGAAATTCAATATAAGAAAAGAATATTAAAAGCCATCAGAGAAAAGAAACAGATCACCTATAAAGGAAAACCCATCAAAATCACAGCAGACTTCTTGACACAGACCATCAGGTCAAGAAGAGCTTGGAGTGAAGTAATTCAAGCCCTGAAAGAGACAAACCTCCAGCCCAGATTGATGTATCCTGCAAAACTCTCTCTAGAAATTAATGGAGAAACAAGATGCTTCCATGACAAAGAGGAACTTGGAGAATTTGTGACCACCAATCCAACCCTACAAAAAATACTAAAGGACATTTTAGAGAGAGAGAACAAGAATATGAGCATTTCAGGAACAATGGCAGAGAGGCCTCAGTGAACTGAGCAGACAGTGGAGTGGAACAGAAAAATAGACAACCAATGGCAGAAAAACAGAATAGCAGAAATAAGGCAGAGAAGATTGGCTATAACCTCTAGTATAGATGGCCTTGAAATATTAACAGAGAGCAACACAGGCAGAGTAGATCAGGAGATAGGGTCCATTGAGATGTTCTATATAGGGAGGTAGTGGGACCCAAAACAAGCAGTGCACCCTATGGGAGTGAAAGGGGAGGAATTGTCTAAAAAAGGAAGGCAAAGGATATTGTTAATTGGGTAACAAGATTTAAAATTTACATTATTCTCATCACTCCGCTTGGATGGATTACGTGCTGTTCCAGTTTGTCTACTTATGCTAGACTTGAGGACATGGTCAGCTATCCCAAAAATAAGAGGACATCTTATGGCAATCATCCCTACTTTCCTATCAACTTAATCTGAAGCCCTTTATAACTTATACTGTCTTATTATGACTGATCTTATTTGATTCTGGGTTGTTAGATTGCTACTTTATATTGACTGATTTTATTTAAATATGTTATGATTGATAGCATCAAGTCTAAGAGTATAGGCAACTACACTGAAGATGACAAGATTCATTAAGATACCCACTCTGGTTTGATTATTACTTGCTTTTGAAGTCTTCTAATGTCTCCAATGCTTTGTTTTTATTAATGTTGTTATATACTGCTGAGACATCATGGTAACCATTTTAGATCACCTTGTATTGTAGTTTTATATGACTTTTTTGCTTCATGCTTTTCTAAGAATTGTTTTGTTTTATCTTGCTTTGTTTTGTTTTTACCTCTATTATGGAAAGGATAGATATACAGTTAGAGACTCATGCATGTGTAGAGCTTATAAACAGTTTACAAGAACCAACTATATAACACATGTTGAAATGACAACTACTTTGAAGAAAAAGAGACACTACAGTACCCAGTGCGAATTCCATAATGTCATGATGCGTAATCCAGCAAAATTATCATTCTTTGTTCAAAGTGATTTTAGCTTGTTTTGTTTTGTTTAAGTTCAACACACATGAAGGTATGGACAGCTGTTTTTAGGAGAATGAGAGACACTATGACAGCCATTCTCGGCTTCCCTATTGTCTGGTCTTGAAGACCTGAAACCCTCTCCTCATCCTGCTCAGATCAATTCCACACTATGTTGTTTCATATGAATTTCCTGTATGTGACAATATGGACAACTATTTGGAAGAATACAAGAGTCAATATGATAGAGAGTGAATATCTCTAATTGTTTAGTTTTGGAATTTATGTTCCTTTCATTGCTTTCTTGTGATCTGCTTTGTTCTGTTTTGTTGTGTTTAATTTTACCCTTTTGATATAATTGAATGTATATTTGAGTGGGTAAGATGGATGACCATATTGCTGTTTTTTTTTATCAGATCGTGGAGCAGAACTGTTAACAGTCTCATTGTTTGAATGTCTACTTTACATGTTTTAACTTTGTAATTTAAACAACTATTTCCAGGAAGTCAGTATGTAATTTGTCAAGTAATAATTTCTTAGTTTTTTTTTGTTGTTGTTGTTCTTTTCCTTTTTTCCTTGGAACTCTGTATTGTTGCTCCCCTTTATTCTGTTTTTTTTTTCTCTTTAAATAAAATTTTTTTTAAAATTAAAAAAAAATATTTGCTCTACTGGGTTTTAGTTCAATTTTGGTCCCCCTCATTTCTATCCTCCTATTCCTCTCTTTTGGAATGGAGATGCTTAACATGTAACACTGTATGTTGGCAGTATTTAACATTCTTGATTTTAAAAGTGGCTCTCAGCTAAGAATTTGCTGATGTCTCAGAGTAGACTTTAGACTGGGACTTTTTAGCACTGTTAAAACTATTAAGATGGGGGTGGGGATTTAGCTCAGCAGGATAAGCACCTACCTTGTAAGTGCACAGTAGTAAGTTCAATCCCCGATACCAAAAAATTAAAATTTTTTAAAAAAGTAAGACGTCAGTAACTTTTAAAGATGGACTAGGTATATTTTTGCATGAAGAGATGCACATGGGTCTTTTAGGAGTCATGCATGAAATAGTATGGTATATACATAGATGTACCCCCAAGAAAAGACTGGGCTTTGGAGGGTGCTACATGAAGGTGCTACAGCTGGCTTGCTATTAGAATGTCAGATCTAGCTATGAGTCATTGGTAGTGTGACCTGAAAAGATTTCTCACCCTCCTAAGCTCCTCCTTCTATCTCTGCTTCCTGGCTGCCATGATGTGAGCAGCTTTTCCTCTCCTATGTCCCTCTGTTTTTCATTTCTGCCCCAGAGCTGGCTTAACAAAGATTGTAACTACCAGGCAAAATAAACCTTTTCTCTTTTGATATGTGAATATCAGGCATCGTATCTCAGCAATGAGAAAGAGATTAATGCAATACTACAAACCTATAGTATCACAGTGGAACCAGCAAAATAAGCAGACATACAGATAAAAGAAAGAAATGCAAAAATAAGTCCTTGCACCTGCAGTCAACTGATCTTAGTCAAGGTTTCCAAGCAGACACATGGGAAAAGGATAATCTCTTAAATGAATGGTGTTGAAGAATCTGGATACCGACATATTAAATAAAATTTAAGCCTTTCTCACACCATCTATGAAAATCAAAGTATACTTAAATGTAATATCTGAAACTAAATTTATTGGAACAAAATAGGAAAACAAGTTTTTCAACATTGATTTTGAAAATTTGATCTCATAATATATTATTTCATTTTTTTTACTTGGAAGAATTAGAGCATAAGAAAATAAAAAACAGTACAACAAAATGGGTGAGAGTAGAAGAATCACAAATACACATGATGTCTAAAACAATAACTGGATTTTAAATAGGATCCTCTGTGAGATACATAACATGAATATCCAAAATGAAATAGTGAAGTTGAAGCCAAGAAACCCAATAGACTTATGAGGCAACAGAAGAAGAAAACAGCATGAGATTATAAGGATATTTTATCATGTTACATTTCATTTTATTTTTTACATTTAAATTAAATTTAACTGATGCATATTAATATTAAAACTATACATATTTATAAGGTACCATATGAGGCTTCAATGCATATATGCATTGTATCATATTTAAATCAGGTTAAATATACCTGTCTCCTCACATATGTGTAATTTTCATAGTTAGAACTTTCAAACTCATTTCTTCTAGGTTTATGAGCTAGGTAGCACATTATCTATTGTTGTCCTACTTTTCAATAGTCAACAAGAACTGCTTGTTCCTACATAACTAACTTGATCAAAATTTCCACACCCTTTTTACCCAGTACTTTCCGAAGTCTCTAGTAACCATTATATTACTCTTATCTTTTCTATCAATCTTTTCATAGTCTACATATGAGTGGAAACCTACAATTCTTTTCTCTTCCCATGTCCAGTTTATTTCACTGAGTATGAAATGATTTGCTATTCTAACCACATTGTTATGTGAAATATTCCATCCATTTTATACTTTAGTAGCATCCCATTGCATATATGTACCACATTTTATCCATTCAACAGTTGATCAACCAATATGTTGTTTCCATTCTTTTGGTCTATTGTGAACAGTGCTATGATAAACATGAGAGTCCAGAAAAGATCTTAAGAATGTTGAAGGCAGTTACAAATGCCAGGGATTTGTCTTTGATTTTTCTGAGTGTAGGAAAGCACTGAGTACACACAGTAGATTCAATATGTATTTGTGAAGTGAATAAAATGCAAAATAAATCAGTGTAGTTCAGCAATACAGGTTTTAATTGACTTTCACTAGAAATTAGCAGATTTGCTTAAAGAGTCGAAATGCGTCACTACAAACTACGAAGATCAGGCTCTCTAAGCTTTACCAAATTATTTCACATTTTTGTTTCTCAGATACCCCACCTATAAAATTAAAATGTTAATTATATGCTAGGCACTGAACCAGGTGATATGGATGAATAGATGGCAATGATCTAGTTTTTCTTTCTTGAAAATATTTCTGGGTATTGGAAGAGAAAGACAAGTAAACTGAAAATCGCAAAGGATTTATGTATGTGTGTTCTTTATTAAGTACCCGGTGCTGTAGTTGCAGGAAAAATATGTTTAATAGCCATGAAGAGGTTTAGGTGCAAGCTGATTCCTAAAACAGTGTTAGGCAGACAAAGCCGTGTTCCAAGAATATTATACTGCATATTTAAAAGCTTAGAAGTGTGTAAATGTGATGTGGTATTCAAACTGCAAATATTTTTGTGAGGCTAAACAAGGTGACATGCACACCGTGAATATAAAATCTCAGCAGGGCGAGGGGAAATAGGATAACTTGGAGACCTAGGCACAGATCCAATGTCTGCTTCTGTCCCCATAAAGACAGTCAGGCAATTTCTACAAAATCAGGACTAAAGCACTGAGATCTTCTGCAAGCCACACGACACATCAGAATGGAGAATGGAATGCGAAGATAAAGAAATTCAACAGGAGTAAGTCTGAAAGGGAATATTGGGTATTTAGTACTATACATCAAAGGAAATGCAAACTAATTTCCCATTACAGAGCTAAGGAGTTGCAGCTGAGAGTAACCAGTGGTTCTCAAGCCACTGTCTAAAAAAGACACTGAAGTTGAGGATAAGAAAATGCCACCTTGGCTGTACAGATGAATATGAGCTAAAAGGGTTTATGTGAGTCACTATCTATTTACCAGATGTATCAAAAAGCTACGGAATACAAGAAGAAGATAACTAAGGATATAAATTACATCAGTAGTTAATTCCTCCTTCCAGTGCACATAGTTGTGTACTGCTTCTCTAATATTTTACTCCATTTTAGTAGGATTGTCAGTGACAAAAAAAAGAATGTCTTTGTACCACACACAGAGTTCAAGGAATGCCACAACAGCCACAGAAACCCATAGATACGTTTTAACTCTTAACAAAATTATTGAGAGGTACAAGTAAGTGAATGCTAGTCTTCTTCCCTCGGTGGACCCAGTGTTAAGGGACTGTCACAACCATGTCTGTGCCGTAACAGTAGACTCTGTTCTTATTTCTCTGCTTCTTGAAGAACTGCAGTGAAATGATGACCACGTGAAGCTGTCCTATTAGGATGAGTCATCGCTTTACGACACACAGCTAGCAAAATACAACATGTGAAACAACAAAGTAAGGTCTCAGAATGGCAGAAGTCCAAACCTGTCAGAGTCACAGAAATAAAGTCTGCTGTAATGTCAGCACTGTTCTCTGAGGAAGCTGAACCCCAAATAAGCAATGTGAAAATCCCATAAAGGAATTTGTCTAACTGCAACTACATGGTTTCATCACTAAACTAATGACATGGTCATTGGCCTTTTCACTTAAAAATATAAATAGAGTCTGTGTGATATATTTACAGACATCGTCCTGAATATTCATCACTCTTTATCTAAAGTTGACTCTGTGGAATTATATATAGGTGCTGTTATTGCCATATATTTTGGATACTCAGAGAAGTCAGTATAGCTAATTTACATAACACTTTTCACTTCTGCAACTTACTGAAAAGTGATGTCATACAAATCTCTTTCTCCTCATTTCACACAATAAGTGTATAAAGTTTTATAAATCAAGTATTACCTTTTGTTAAGGAAGGGGAAATTTGATCTTAAAGATTACCTGCCCAGTACAAAATAATGAGGTAATACTTGATTTAAATTGCAGGACTGAGATCTAGTATTGTTGATATAACATGTCAGAGTTAGAAAACAACACACATAGTATAAAAATAAAGAAGATATATGTTTTGACTATTTTATTTGTGGCATTAAAATATGATACACAGGTAATTTGCAAGACTGGCACAAATTGACATTAATATTCCATTAATATGACTTTTGAGTAAAGAAACTGCATGAATAAAAAAGCCTAAAAGATTTTAATAACACAGAAAATAATGGGTTTATTGTTTCAAAAATCACTTTTGAAATATCAGGTATTTTTCAATAAGAAAGAATGTTATAAATAAACTACTCTCCTTTCAGGAAACAATATACCCCGTAGTCTTTGCAGTAGCTTGAATTATCTTTCATAGTGCATGTACTACATCAGAACCAAAAGATAGACTGAGACTATTCTTTACAATACAATTTCTTACTGATAAAGAAAACTCTGTTGCTTTGTGACTCATGCCGCTCTCTTTGTCCTTCCTTGACAGGCCCTCCATTGGTAACATTTTACAATCTGCTGGCGTCTCCTGTTGTTTAGCCTCAGTAGTTTTCTCCTCCCCAATTATTGTCATGGTTCTCAATAACCCCAACAGCCACACAGAGTAACCATCTAATCTGTAAGTCGTACAGTCCCATTGCTTTCACACCTTCACTGAGAGTCTGTTTTCTTCTCAGGTCAGTGCAGATACCCTTTGTCTTTGTTTAAAAAAAAAAGTATTGTCATCACCTAAACTGGAAATATTGCTCTGTCTGTCTGTCTGCTCCAATCCTTTAAACTTATTAGTTCATGTACGAGTCTTCAGTTTTTCAAAATTTCAATCTATGAATCTTCTCACTAATATCAATGTCTTAGAATCATTCTGCTCTGTACAACCCCTCATTTGTATTCATAAACTTACAAAACCTCATTTTCATTTGATATTTTTCTGTTTTATTTCACATGCCCTGGTCATTTATTTATACCTGCATTGATAGAGTAGAACAATGCTATCACACATGATCCACTAACATTAATTGTGTTTGGAATTTTTTATTAAAAAAATCTCTGATTATATTTGACTTTGTCTAGCAATTTTATTTCTTAAGTAAGCCTGTCTTCCTGCTCTCTAATTCAAGCATTCCTTAGCCTCTTTCCAAAACCTTCTACAATTCCCCTCATACTTTGTTCACTCTTATTTACATAACATGTGAAAAATTAAGCAACAGAGGACCTGTTTATTCTTCACATCACCAATATAAATCTATCTTTATAAAACACATAATTTACAGTCTCAATTTTATTGTATCCTTTTGTTTTCCTTTAAATGAGAATATTGAACAATATTACCAGGTGCCAAACTCTCCCTTTCCCCTAGCATCGGTCACTATTCTTACTTTTCTTCAGCAACTTCAATAATAGTGAGTCTCTGATTGGTCATTGTCAGTCTCTTTAACCTCACTTTCTGTCATAATGTTGTGATAGCAATATAGTTTTTTCAACACTTCTAAAAGACAAATCTTTCCTCATTAGGAGCTTATGAAGCACACCGTTCCACTGACTATTTGTGACCAATTCATTGTCAGTATCTTGTGCTAGCCAAGGCCTTCTCTGTCTGTGAACTGTAGGTTTAACTTTGCTTCAGCAACTATCTCAGCACCGTTTCCCTTAAATCATGCAAGTATACTCATTAAGTATTATGTTACATAGGTGATTAAAGGCATAAACTCATTATTTATTTACCGCTTTCACAGCTAAGTATCAGTTTGCTCAGGAGAAATAAGGTTCTCTCTCTGTCTCTCTCTCTTTGCTATATATAGGATTCCACTTGATAAAATTTGTGTTTCACATCCATCACTACAACATTAGGTTTAACTGGATCAAAAACTGTGTTCCTAGGAGTTTAAGTCATTTCACTGACTACAGTAAACATTTCACAGATCTTCAAATGATGACTTTATATGGTGGGGAACATCAAAATAAATAGTGAGCTTTTAAATTAAAACAAATTTATTACACTGCAAGGCACACTGCTATTAATGTCAATTACTCCACACACACAACCATTTCAAATATACATCAGCCAACTGTTTTTGCAACTTTCTAAGGCAGCTCTGGAAGCTTTCTTCCACAAGTATCTTTGTAAGGTGTGGTTAAAAAATATTGTGAATGCTGAGTGTCATCCAATGGAAAGGAAAGCTAAAAATTATTACAGTGTACCTTACCCACTTCATTCACTGGATGTGACACCGTATTTACTCCTTCTAGCTCTCCCATGAAGTCAAAATGTCCGTAAAACATAAATGTTTAGAGTTGGTTCAGGCTATTGAGCTAACAACACAGCATAACTGCCAATACTCAAAAGAGAACTTCAGATCTGCTTCAGAAAGCAGTGTGTTGAAAGTGAGGGGAGTATTTGGCTGCCATTGAGAGCCAATGTATCTCTTCCTGTGAAATTTTTTAAATGTAAACATTCATTGTATTTTTTATTGCACCTTGTAAACTCAAAGTGGCTTCTCAGACTTATGAACTGAGAGTCAAGAGAGTAGTTACTTATGTACTGGTGGAAGCAATTTACCCCTAATTATAATGAGCTCTGTAAGTTTCTACTACATAAACCCGAAGGAAAGCACACCTCTAGAAGCCAAGGACTTTCTTTGCATGGTGATTACTGTCAGTAGACAACTGTTGCAGCAATGTCTAAAAAACAAAAACAAACAAAAAAAGCAAAATGGTTCATACCCTTGTTAGTGAACCTCTGGGTATTCATCAGGAAGTAATTGAGGTCAGAACATGTATTGAACTGCGAGAAGGAAATCTAAACCTAGATGTCCCAGAAGCCAGAGGAAGTAATTATAGCCAAGGACCAACTGCAGCAGGATAACCTCCTATTGGCTTCCCATACACTCCTGGCCTTAATCTGGGAGCTCATCATAGGTCATCACTTAAAGAGAATTTGTGGTTTATAACTCTCCTTTCAGGGAAAAAGTTATAGTTTATTCTTATAAAGAATGAAGGCTCCATAGTGTATTGTGAAAGACATGCAAAATGGATGATATAAATAGATATGAATAGGTTAAGGAATAGATTATATTGCACATCTGTTTCTTTTTAGATTATTCTGATCTCTCGTGTTCCCTGCACTCTTGGTCATTTGTTATACTTCAGTCACCCTCTAATTACTTCTTATGATCATAAATCACTGTGCACAAGAGCAATCAGCATAAATTTGGGACTTGCACAACTACTTCCACAACTTCTAGATAAAAGTGGAGCATATCATAAAACAGAAACTATGATATCCTCAGAGTATGGCAAACCTCCCAGGCTAATGTCAATCAGAAATGTGGGGGAACTGAGCCCTCATATAGGAAATTAGACCACTGGAAGGCAGGAGATAGAACCTGCTCACAGATACATCTACTCTCCTTTCGTTGTGCTAGCGGACTGTTATAAAGTGATGTTTTAAAGCTCATCTCATGAAAGATTCCCAGAAAGTCTACAAGATTTACACTCCAGCAACTGGTCACTTCCTTGCTCAGTTCATCACGAGCAGTAGCCAGAATGGTAATACATCACACTGCACTTCGTTCTCATTATTCCCTCCTTCATTTGCCTTTTATTGTACCTACTCTGGCTTACTAAAAATTCCCTGGGTTTACAGTTAGCTGGTAAATGTTAGTCCTGGAAAATCCTCAAACTTCTATTATTTTATATGTTTTTATTTATGAATATTTATGCATTTTATGCATCATTCTATATGCAATGCACATGGCAGGCAATTTCTTTTCCTGGAATCATAAATCAAGGATAAAATGCTAAAAAGCCTTTAAAATTGTGGGCTTGGATGAGTGCAATTTTGTCCTGTGTTCATGGTTTATCTGTGTAAAGTAGTAAATGTTATTATGATATGCAATAGTGGTCCATTGCATTTACTGTATAATGATATCATCATGAATATTTACTAAATTAAGAAATATATCATAAAATAAAATTTTCATTTTAATTTTTCACTGAGTTACAATGTACACATTATGTCCTTAACATATTGAGAGAATTTCCTACACTACCCATAACATACACTAAGAGATAACTCATAGTTTGGGCTCTTGAAAAATTCAGAGTCTAATTCAGAGCCACCATGTAATACAAATGAATAAAAAGTCTGATAAATGGAGGTGCTTCGGGATAAGAGAATAAAAGAAAACAGTCATTCATACTACATGACTAGGTGATTAGTAAGTATGTCCTAGAGGATCGGCAGAAGTTTCCAGGAGAAAAAGACGTAAAGACATTCCCATTATGAAATAAAAATTCGTAAAACTAATACTGTTACTTACTTCATTTCCACCACTGTTCTGAGCTCTCTGAAGAGCACAGGAAACACAAGGGCAAGACTTTTCATCCCAGCAAGGGGCAGATATTGAATAGTATTTATTCCAGGAAGACATAAAGGAAAGTAATTTGGCAACTGCTTTAGTGCACAGGGTCAGTAGCCAGCATACTGAGGAGGTAGTATTTAAAGCCATAGTAGAAAAGTAAAAAGAAACTTACATAGCTAACCTGTGGGACTGGTGTTATGGAAGACGTGAGATTTCAGATGGATAAAGATGTTTATGTTGTAAAATACATGTTCCTTTATTATCAACCACTTAAAAAGGAAAATAATTTTTTTTTGCCAAAAAAACCCCACAACTGAATTCAAAAAAAGACGACAACCACTTAAGTAACATAACAATCATCTTAAATGGCAATTGGACCATTTTCATAGTGGAACTTTAAATTATAAAAGGCAGGAGTTTTAAATGTAAAACTTTTAAATAACCTCTAAAATATTCTTAATGACAACAGAGAAAACTGTGACTACATTTTTGAAACCATGTTAACTCTATTACAACAAAACAATTTCAATAAAAAGGACAAGGGACAAAATTCTCTTTTATAAATGCTTTGAGATAATTTTCTTTTATACTTTGTATTGCATGGAGAATGTGTTTTCCTTTTTAAAATTTGTGTTTGTAGGTAGTCTCTGTTGCATATATTGAAGAATGGAGTTATTAAAATCCTTTCATAGAAAGTAGATGTTACATACAAATTAATATAAGCTAGTAAAACAGAAAGTCTATTTTTTGAAAAAAATAATTTAGTGCTCTAAATAATTGGATATAGATAGCAGATATATTTTTGTTCTTCATATTTTTTTCTGTAATAATTTCTCTTTGCCTCTGTCATGAGAAGAAATAGTTGAACTACGGAAATCTTGGCTTAAGGTCATTGCTAAATTCTGGGTTATATTTGTGGGTATAGAGTTAAAGTTGATTTGCATTTCCTACCTTCTAACACTCCTGCATTAAAAATCTTCCATAAGCCAAGTAGTTTTCCTTTTCTTTAAATTGTTTATAATCATAAGTATAAATTTAAGTACATTTTACAACAATAGGAGTATTAAAAATCTTCTACCTTGCTTATACACAAGAAAAACTACAATATCAATGTTCTTTCCAAACATATGAAACTTGCAAGAAATAAAGTCACAATTCAAATTTAGAAATTATATTTTCAGATCTGCTGCTCTTTCTGTCTCTGGATTTTTTTTCAGGAAGATGAACCAAAAAACAAGTCAAAATATGTAATAAATGAAAAAATGTAAAATAATTTTGTAGCACTTTGTGTGTGTATTGTGTGTACACATTTAGAAAAGCTTTCCTTATAACTTTAAAGAAGTTCAGTGGAGCAAAAAACACGTTGTTGAGGCATCCAGTTAATTAATATTTTTCTTCCATACTATTTGAAATCTTTCTGTCTTTGTACTTGTTGATAATTTATTCATTGATATTCAGTGTTGCTCCTTGTTCTGTTATGTCTCCCCTATCAAATATTAAAGTCAGTCACAAATATTCCAATAACATGCTACCCAAATCTATTCTAGCCGGGGATTTAGCTCAGCGGGCCAAGCACCTGCCTGGCAAGCACACGGTCATGAGTTCCATCCCCAGTACAAAAAAAAATCTATTCTATATACATCTAATCTTCAACATTATGAAAATTAAAATTCAATGCATCTGTTTTTTAGTATTTAAAAATTAAATTTTATATATGGTTTTTTAAATTTCATAATGGCTGCCATTGACTGAAGACTCCATAAAATCCAGGGTGAATACTTATGTGTAACTCGGTTATAAACAGTAATTGCACATTAAAAAAGCTTCCAGCTTACTTTGAGAGGTAGCTCAATACAGCATGCATTTCTCATTATGCTTATTGTCTTTGCCTACCTGAACATGAGTAATCTCAGCTCTATATTTTACATTATAAAGTAAAACAATGTACAATTATTGATATATTGTTTGTTTTCATTGACTCCACTTTAATTCTCTCTTCAGACATACATTTTCAATTAATTAAAATTTATAACTGTGTAAATAATTAGCATATAAATATGAAGTCTTAAGAAGTCTTTTTAAATTCATGCAATGAAATGACTATGATCATTGTAATCTCCTTTCTCACGTACTCCTATGTTTGATATGTAATCTCCTTTCTCACGTACTCCTATGTTTGATACTCTAAAGTAATGTAATTTTACTACTATAATTTGTAAGCCCAAAAATACATACACTCACATTATTATCACTCACTTATTTTACATATTTTATTAGTTTTTGCACAGTGTAATAACAAAACTCTCAAGAATTTTTTTGTTTATTTTGATTTTTTTATTTTAAAGAGAATAAAACCAAGCAAAACAAAACAGAACAAAGACAATCAAAGCAAACCAGTGAGACGCTGGACTTCAAAAAATAAGAAATCAGCAATGGTTACAAAAATACCTCCTGCTGTCTTCAAAATAGCTACCTATACCTCAGACACAGTAAAAATCAAACAAGACAGAACAGAATAGAACCAATATAAACAAAACAATGAATGTAATAAAGGACTTCAAAACAAGATAATAGTAAATCCAAAATGGCTATCATAATATATCTTGTTATCTTTGAAATAGCTACCTATGCCTTCAAATACAATAAAACCAAACCAAACAAAACAGAACAAAACCCAATCCAACAAAACAATGAAAATGATACAGTACTTCAAAACAAGGCAACAGGGAATTAATAATGACCACCACCCTCAGAAGGAGATCCCCTGTAGATGCCACACTGTTTTGCCATCCTCTGAATGGATGATCAGACCACTGGCTTTAGACATGCAAAGTCAGTGAAATGCTAAACACTACAAGCTTTGCACTGCATTCCACCTCAATAGCCATCATCACAGCCTAGGTTTCTCTGGGTCAGCAAGCCCTCCCCCCCCCCCAGCCAGTGCCATGCAAATGCATGGAATCTAAACAATATACTCTTAATGCATCACAGAAAAACCATGAGGGGGAAATGAGACCATTCCAGAACTAAATGTAGTGTCAGCACAATGTACCAGAGCTTTTAAAGTCAGTCTTAAGAAGAAAGTTTATGACTACGAATGCCCACATCACAGAAACGGAGCAAGCTCCGCAAAATTACGACACACTTGAACATCCTAGATAAAACAAGAAAAATACAAACCCAAAGCTAGTGAAAGGATAGAAATTATAAACGCAGAGGAAAAGTCAATGAAATCAAGACCAACAACACAATAAAAAGAATAATGAATTGAGAAGTTGGTTCTTTAAAAGAATAAACTAAATAGGGCCTGAGGATAAAACTCATCATCAGCACAGTGCCTGCCTGGCAACTTCAAGGTCCTGAGTTTGATTCCCAGTACTCAAAAATAAATAAATAAATATAAACAAAATAGACTAATCCTTAGTCAATTTAACCCCCCCCCCAAAATAGGAGAGAAAAGATCCAATTTGATGCAATTAGAATTTAAAAGGTAAAATCAAAATAGAAACTGCCAGAATCTAAAGAATTAGTAATATCTACTTTACGAATCCCTCTGCCAATAAATTGGAGAATCCAAAGGGAATGGATAAATATCTTAAATATGTATGAATTAACAAGTCAACCAAAATTTAAAAATCCTGAATAATCCAATAACAGGCAATAAAATTAAGGTAGTATATCTACCAACTAAGAAAAACCCAGGTCTGCATAGATTCATAGCTCACTTCTCCAAGAACTTCATGGAAATCTGACACCAATAGTCCTCAAGCTCTGTAATGTTATTGAAAGGGAAGGCCTAGTCCCAAAATCATTCCTAGAATGACTACTTTGATTCCAAAACCAGACAAAGATCCACCCAGAAACGTAAACTACAGATCAAAATCTTTAATTAATATAGATGAAAAAATCTTTAACAAGAAATTAGCAAATAGAATATTAGCAAAGAAACATCAAAAAGATCATACATCATGACCAAATATGCTTTACCTGAGGAAAAGTTCAACATGTGCAATTAATAAAGGTTGTGCATTTTATAAACAGAAGCAAGGGCAAGAATCACATGATTGAATTCCCACCTGGAAACCAGCACCATGTGCAAGTTGCTGCCAGAATTGGGACAGTTAGACCCAAGCCTGTCTCCCCGAGTCACTGCCACTCATGGACTGCAGAGGGAGAGAACCAGGCCTCACCAGGAGGTGATTCCTGCCTGGAAACCATATCATTCTCATTGTTTTGTTGGGTTGGGTTTTATTCTCTTTTGTTTGGTTTGGTTATGTTAAATCTAATGGCCTGAACAGCTATTTAAAAGATAACAAGACATTATTGTAACCCCTTTGGATTTACTATTGGCTTGTTTTGAAGTCCTTTATTTCATTCATTGTTTTCTTTTTATTGTGTCTATTCTGTTCTGTTCTGTTTGATTTTTGTTGTGTCTGAAGGTATCTGCAGCTATTTGGAAGACAACAAAAGACATTATGGTAACTATTGTTGGTTTCACAGGCTTTTGAAGTCCTGTATCACTTATACTGGTTTATTTTTATTGGTTTTATTCTGTTTTATTTTCTTTGGTTTTATCTTCTTTAAAATAAAAAAAAGAGAGAAGAAAAGATTCACATGATAATCTCAATAGATGTAGGAAAAAACCTTTGCCAAAATCCAACATGTATTCACATTAAAAAACACTGAATAGGCTTAAAAGAACATTATCCCATTCTGAAAGAAGTTATTTATGAAAAATCTATTGCCAAAATTATATTAAATAGAAAACACTAAAGGTTTTTTCTGCAAAATCTGGAACAAAACAAGTATATCTACTATTATCACTCCCCTTCAAAGTAGTTCTTCAAACATTATCAAGAGCAATTTGGCAGGAAAAATAAGCAAAAGCAATATGTATAGGAAAGGGAAAAGTTAAGCTTTCATAATTCACAGGTTACATGATCCTCTACAGAGAAGGCTCAAAAAATCCAGCAAAATATTCCTAGAATTAATATCCAAATTCAGCAATGTGGAAAGATACAGGGAAAAAATAACATTGCTGTACAATAATGAACACACTAAGAAACTTTTAAAAATACCATACACAATACCACTAACCAAAATTAAACATTTAAAATTAACTAGACTAATCATATCATATTTTAAAAGTTTCTGCACAGCAAGAGGATCAACCAAAAGAATGAAAAAGACAACCTAGTGAACAGGGGACAGTTTTTGCCATCTATGGCACAGGCACAGGGCTAATCTCTGAAACACATAAAAACTCAAAATTACTAACCTCTCAAACAAAAGACCCAATCAAAAATGAGCAATTGAATACACACTTCATGGAAGAAATGACCAATAAATTCACAGTGACATTTTCTACGTGACTGGTCCTTATAGAAATTCAAATTAAAATAATACTGAGATTCAGTCTTTTCCCAAAAAGAATGGCGATCATCAAGAAGTCAAATAAAATATACATATATACATATATGTATGTATGTATGTATATATATATATGTATACAAGATAAATAACTATACTACTAATCTCTGCAAGTACATTAAAAAAAAGAGTTTGTGTTCTCATTGTTTGATTGATCATGTTTTTCGGCCTAAATTTTGTAAGCTGGACAACTTCTAGGACAACAATATGCAGTGTATTAAATAGTGTTAATTTCCTACTTTATTTTTTGAAATTCTGTATGATTTCTATATTTCTTTCTGTATTTAAAATTTAAAAATTTTTTGAATGTTGGAAAGTCTACATTGAAATAAAAATTGTCTATACCACTGGTGGCAATGTTAAGTGATACACAATGGAAATCATGGAGATTCCTCAAAAAACTAAAACTAAAAATTGTACTTGATCCAGCTACTCTCCTTGTAGGCATCACCTTGAAAGTGTTAAAGACATCATATCATAGTGATACTTGCATACCCATGTATATAGGAGCACAATTCATAACTGCTAAAGTTTGGAAGTGATCTATATGTCAATCACAATACAAATGGATAAAGAAAATGTGATATCTTTACACAATGTAGTAGTAATATTCTTCCACTAAAAAAGATAAACTTGTACGAAAATGAATGTACCTTGAGACTGTAATATTAAGTGAAATACATCAGACACAGAAGCTTAAATATCATATGATTTATCCTTCATGAGAAACACAAATCATAAATAAAATAACAGATAAATAATAGGAAGTGGAGAGATATCTCTTTCTCAAATAGAAAGGGAATCAAGAGATAGAGAGAAGAGAGAAGGAGGATAGATAAAGGGTATGAGTGAAGGAAGAAATATCTGTTATGTCCATGTACCAACTCCACTCAAGGAATGTAAAATGATGTACAGTAAGCATGTACTAATAAAAGTTTTTTTTAAAAAAACATAAAAATATCAACTCAGAAATCCCTAACACTGTTTCTCCTCTAGTTCAGTTTTAGAAATGCAAATTTGTTGCAAGGATTTTTAGGTAACAATCATTTCAAGAAAGATCACCTGCATGACCAGAAGTGCCTCACGATTCATTTCCCCGTGTACAGCCAGGAAAGTACGTCTTGCATTAACTATGTATGCTGATTTTGCAGTGAGCACAGACTTAAGACTTACAGGGTCATGGCAGCCTCAAATGAAATTTCAAAATAAAGTCAGGGAGACTTGGCAGCGTCCTGTGGCATCACAACCCTGCAAGAGCCACTGATGGGGTAATAATTAAGGGAGCTGTTGGAATAAAGCTTCAAAATGCATGGAAAATGCATGAAGATAAAGGTGCTAAAAATATGCAACGCCTGCCAAGGAAAGCTGTTAGCAGTGCGCAGAGTCAGCCAGAGCCCTACCATGTGGCAGGAGGGTTCTGTCCCATTAGTGTGCCCTGGATTCTGAACATGGAGCTTTAGAATTTGCACTGTCCCTTTGGGTTTCAGTCTTGCTTTGAGTCAGTTCTTTTTATTTTCCTATTTCCCCCTTAGAAATGGGGATGTTTACCTTGTGCTCATTCCAGCATTACATCTTGGAAGTGTGTAACTTACTTTTCGTATTTATTTTTATTTTTGTAGGGTCTCAGATCTGAGTTTGCTTTGAGTTTTGGAGAAAATCATGGATTTAGACTTCTGAGCAATGCTGGTAGTTTACTTGAGACTCCTCCTACTGATATAATGAATGCATTTGCATTTGTGAAATGGGTGCCGGCTTCCAGGAGCAGAGGTGAAATGGTGTGACTTGAATACAGGTCTCCACGGGCCCATATATTCAAAGTGTGTCCGCAGAGTAGCACTACTGCAAGATGTTACACGCTTTTAGAATGTCAGGCCTATTAGAGGTTCTTAGGTCATTGGAGACATGACCACAAAAGGGAGTTTGGGACCCTAGCACTCTTCTTTCTTTCTCTGCTTTTTGCCCTCCCAAAAATGAGTTTTCAGTTTAACAAAAGCTCCCTACATGGTGCAACATCTTTAGAAGAGGCTCAAATCAGCAAGGCTGCCCAGTCATGGACAGTAGCCCGCTTCATTTTCGTAAGTACTGTGGCTTGTGTCCAGCTCTTCTCTCAAAGCCTCCTGCGGTCATATGTGAAGCTTTGCTTCTCAGAGATGGCTGGCTCTAGAGAGGGTGTTGCTGAGAGTAAGAATGTGATGGTGAGACTGATTCGTGGTGCAATGCTATTACTAAGAGTGTCTCTCCTTAGGTGTGACTGTTACCCTTCAGGGCTGGTCACCCGGATAGAATATAAAGGACAGAAAGAGGACTGCTGTTGTTGCTGATTGTTGCTTGGTGATTCTTTGCTCTTTCATTGATTTACTGTCTTCTGCCCACCTTGAAGTTTCTTCTCTCTGATGCCTCCCCCTCCTTGCTATCCTGACTCAGAGCCAACAAACTATGAATTGAAAGCTCTACAAACTGTGAGCTACAATGAGCCTTTCTCCTTTACCTTTGAATGGCAGTTATTGTGTCAGCAATGAGAAAAGTAACTAACAATAAATATCTTGTATACAGAGTAGCTATACTGACATACAAGTAATTTATTAGTCAGAAGTTTGAGACATAAAATAATCAGTATAATTACACTTTGATGTAAACCAAAAACTAACATTGTTAATGTGAAATGTTAACAAAATTTTGCAATTTTGGGACGCTAAAAAAATAGCCATATTGAAATTAAAATAGAAGGATAATTAAGAATTTCAAAATTTAGCTAGTCCCTCCACATATACTCTTTAGAAAATACAGTACTTAAAGATGAACACATTGAAAACTTTAGGCGTCTTAGCCTGGGCAGCACGCAAATAAAATTAACAGTCATAAACTTTCCACCATTCTTTACCCCAGTGGATCTTTACTCCAGTGGAACTTTGAGAGAAACTATGGCTGAACCAACTCACTTATAGTGTAAGATTCTGGAAGAGGGTGTACTACTAATAATTCCACTGAGTTTGCTTTAATTACAGTTACATATAATTTTAAAATAACTCTCCCAGTCACTCAGTAATCTCAGACACAGTCAAAATACCTGTTTGCAAAATAACATAACCTTCGCATTTCTCACTCTCTCTTTAGAAGGTAGCCTCCTTCTTAACCTTTTTTTGTTTTGTTTTGTTTTGTTTCTAATCACACTTGCAAGAACAGGACATATCATGGAAAAATATCTTCTTTTCTTTAAATCAAACTAACAGAAAATATTGTGCAAGCCACTTCTGAGAGGGGGCTTAGGAATGGTCCCAAGTACAGCCCTGCCAAGGAGTGAGGGTAACAGGATTAGGCAAAAGGCAACAGCAGATGGAGACGCAGTCTCTGAAGAGATCTCAGAAAATCACAGCGTTTATTTGGAAGCTGGAGTGAAACTTCAGAGACTGCCCAACCCGAAGCAGTGGAATCACAAAGCAGAGCTCCTGCAAGTTTCTGTCCTTGACTGTGGGCTGCCCACTTGTGTGAGGCGGTTCTGCTGGGCCATGAGCCATGCCTGAAGAGAGACGCAGCTATACACCGTCAGGGGCCTCACTTCAGGGGCTGAGGAAATCAATGCCTGGATCTGAAAAGAGATCGCAGTGCTGCCTTTCAGCACCCACCATAGTTATTTAGTAGAAATTTTGCTCTAGCAAATTTGGTATCAACAGCTCATGGAGAGAAAGTGGGTGATTTCAAGAAGGAAACGTCAAGCACCTTGATTAAATGTTTCCATTTCTTTGTAGAACTGGAATCCTTTCCAGTTCCATCCTTGGTGGTGCTTGCTTAGTAGGTGAGACTAGATATCTGGACAAATTTTATAGATGCCGTCAGTTGGATTCACATACTTTGTAAATTATGCAGTGAAGTATATTCTAAACATTACTTAGTGATTAATATGCACTGGCATTTTTATTTGTGAACTTTTAATATACACAGAATTGTGAGAGTTAAATTACCAAACCATAACCAAGAAAAAAATGTACTAAAGAAAGAGTCTTCTAAGAAAATATATTAAGTATGTATCTGTTGGGGGATCATGGGGAGAACAATGAGGGTGAAACAGAGGGATATATATCCACACACATGAGTATATAATGAAATAGTACATCATAGTATAACAAATAAAATTAAAATTATAATTATGATGTAAAAATAAGTGACATGATAAAAAGATTTTATTCACAGTAAAATACTTGGAATGCTGACCTATTACAATCAGAACAAACTACTTTAGGAAAAAATTACTTGTTTTCTATCACAGATCTTTTTCAAATGATTAAATAATTATCAATTGATGACACACAAATTTAGATTAGAATTAAAATATCTAAATCAAGGAATTTAGAGCCACATTCTACTTGGTGTTAGGAAAAACTGTTTTTAAACTAAACCTACATCTCTTTGCAGACTACCTGGAGAAATGATGTATACAGTTTGAAAATTAAGAAAATTATAGAACTACTTTTTGTAAGTATCACATTGTCACATTTTATATCTTGCTTTGATTTTTTTCTCTATTGTTTGGCCAGAAACACCTGACTTTAGCTTCATTTGAATATCTTCGTTTCCTCCAAATACCCATTAGATTTTTGTTGTTTACAGATTATTGAATGCCAGACTTTGATTTGTCATCAAGCAACTGATATGAGAAAAACTAGCAAAAAGAAAATGTAATTTCCTTAAGAAGAAAATGATAAGTAAGTTGAGCCTGTCCTTTCTAAAAAGTAAAGAATAATTTTCTAATTCTTTGAAAACATAAAATCTGTGACTGCTACTACAGGTTGTCATATAACCTCTGGAATATGTGATACCATTATAATTCAATAAATAATAAGAAGTTCTACTATGGTTATAATATGGCTTTCTGATGACAAATAATTCCTCAATCAGTCCTAATGAAGCAGTTCAAGGATTTACAACTCCACAAGCTCAAAGAAATTCCTATGGTCCTCCTTCTTTTACCATCATACTTACCAAATTCTGAAATCCTATAGATTCTTAATCTGCAACATACTTTATAGTTATTTCTAGATTTCCATCTGTATTGGATACTGTTCTCAAGAGGAACAGAATCCATTAAAAAGTGTATGAAATAATGCAAGGGGATTTATTAGATGGACTTACAAATCAGAGGCGGGATAGCCTAAAATGACTGTGTACTGAAGAGCCGGAGGACCTAGCAGCTGTTCATCCCACGGTGTTGGAAGCAAAAGAACAGGCGAGACCAAGGATCCACCACTAGCCTACCACTGAAAGAAGGTGTGGCCACTTCCTGGAGAATGGCTGGTGTGAGTCTGCACTGAAGGCTGAGGAAACTGGAGGTTAATGTACACAGGTGATGGTAGTAACAAGAGGTGCACAAATAAAGCAGTGCTTTTCAGGTTGCATACTGATTTCCTCACTTTTCTTCCTTTTTCATTCAGTCCAGGCTAAAGCCTACGGGGTGGTGCGACTCACAACCAAGGAGGCCTTCTCCACTCCAGTTTGTGACCTGGATGACACTTATCTCTGCAAATACTCACAGACACACCCAGAGGTGTAGTTCATTCATCTACTAAGTTTCTCTTAATTTGGTCAAGTTAACAGAGCATAATTAATGGTACACTGCTATTTACTGAGTTAAATCTTTGTCTTTGTTTGAATCTGGATTTAGAAATGAGGTCCTGATGAATTCTATGCCTATAATCGTTCTCTTCCAAAATTACCCTTATATGAGATACTAAATCAGAGGTCAGAAACATTTTACTCCTCTTTTGTAGATCTCCTTGTATTTCTAAAGTGAAACACAAAATCTTTACCATGAAATTCAAGGCATTTTCTCACCTCTGCGAATCCAAGTGATGTTATTATCTTCTCACTCCCCTCATTTCCACTCTAGTGACACTCACCATAGCATGATCATGCCAGAATACCTGCGCATTTATGACCTTCTGTATGGGATGTTATACCATCACTGAGAAAGGCTCTCATCTTATTCAAAGTTCAAATTAATACCTCCTGCTCCATTGCGTTCTCCTCTATGTTTTAGAGCAGCATTAGGCTGCATTTCTCTCCTCTGACAGTTTCTTGTTACTTGCTTATCCTTCATTCACTTAAATATGAATTCCATCATTGTGTTTTGTCATGTAGATTATAATGCCTTAGAATAATTATCATGTTGTCCTTATATTAATAACCTATTTTGTCAGAATATAACATTTTATATCATATGTGAAAGGTAGTATATAAAAGCAGTAACATGGAAAGTGGAATCAAACAAATTTAGATTTAAAATTATGAAATAATATTTAGTATCATCAGATTTTGAAAAGTGTATTTAATTTCATTAAACCTGGATGTGATCCCAGTAAAATGAGTATATTCAACAACTTTGAAGGTTTTCCTTGGGTGTTGTGTTGATCTACCAAAGCTCTACCACTGAGCTACACCCAAGCCCAGAGAATATTTGTTTGGCGCTCCTTTTGTCTCAGTACAGATTGAGACAAATAGTAGAGGAAAAATAGCACTGCTTACCTACCAGGGTTATTATAAAGCTCAAATTTCAGGCATCTCGAGAGCACTTTGAACTTACCTTTTAAGTGCTCCAAAGGATTAGCAATTAACAGTGTTATTGTTGTGATGTTTTATTTATATATTTCATCAAATATTTACTGTATAGCTACTAAATGCCAGAACATGTAGTTACTATAGAAATACAGAACCATAAGCTGTAAAACTTACCATCTGAGATTTAAAACTCAGCAAAGCAAACAAGCAACATGGTGCAGAGAGATGGGTGCTGATACATTAATATAAGAATGTAAGGGAGGGGGTCTATAATCCAGTATAATGATGGAGAGAAGATGCACCGCCAACTTTTATGTTCTTATAAAATTTTTTTCATATGAAAAAGGGAGAAGTGCATTATAGGCAGAGAAGCCCGTGCAGAAACAAGGAAGCAAGAGAAACCATTGCAAAAATAAAGGTTTACACATCCCTGGGTGAGCATAAAAAATACAGGTAAAACAGGGAGGCCTATAGAAGTCAGCACAACAAAGATAGTTTGCCATTCACCTAGAAATAAATAGAAAATTATTAAAAGATTTTAATTATGACAGTAAAATTAATGGGCTTGCACAATGGAAAGCTCATTTAGTCTAGTTATGCTATGGGAAATGTATTGGGGTGCAAAAGTCTAAACTCAGGAAGAGATGTTCAGTAAGTGATAGTTGAATAAGCCAGCAATTTTAACAACTTGCAGCCCTCAAATTCAAGAGAAGAGTCTCTGCCATTATTTTATTATTGAGAATTGACTCAAACTGCAGTTATCTGTTCTCAAATATTGCAGGTGTAATCATCAAGGCGGGCCACTACTCAGGATTTTACATGGTATGTAACTGATAAAATTAGAAAATACAATCTTGGCCTTCCAGAAATGTATTGTCAGGACACCAAACCAAAAACTATAATAGTAAATGCAAAGAAAAAGAAAAATAATAATAAATTTTAAATTTCTAGAAGGACTTTGGAGTGATGGAAGGACTTTGAGTTATGAAGAGATTGCTATTGTCTGGGATGATCAGGGAGGATTCATTTGCACTGATCGTGAACAACTTTTATTAACTTCAAAAAACAACAACGAAATAAGAAAAATGATATTTAAAAATTTTACTCCCTCATTAGAATTTGAGCAGATAGTCTTAGCTCCAGTGTTGAGCTGTTATGTTACTGTGCTGCCTCTGTCATTTTTAAAGCATGCATCATGATAAACATACTTGAGTACGCCTTGATCAATCATCTTAGTCACCTCAAAATACCAATTAGCCTTTGTAAATGTTAATAATATAAGCCATAAAGAACAGATGGCCAAATGATCAGAAAACAGCTGCTATTTTCCTGTCAAACCCAAAGATGTGAGCGATGTTTCTAAACAAAGACCCAGCAGAGAAATTGTGGTGGTGAAATTTCCTGCTCCAGGACCATGCCATCTATCTTCTATCTAAAGCTGCTTATAGGAATTTACTGTCACAAAGGGCCATACTGGTACTGATGATCTCCACAGATAAGAGGGAGGTCACCTCTGCAGGACTGCCAGTGAATTTAGGGGATAATCTCTCCAAATCTCATGATAAGCTCCTAGGCATCATTCTGTTTCTGCTCTTAGAATCTTCAACAGCTTATGAATCAGGCTAGGGAGAACACTTAATCTAAATTCACACTAATGTCCTACATAAATGGGATCCTTTCCATTAAGGAAGACAAAACAGGGACATCCTTGAGTTTATCTGGAATGACTGTTTATGCTCCACACTCCTCTAATACTTGGATTTCCATTTTCTTGATTTTTAGAAACACTTTCTCTTCCTTTCCATGCCCTATCTTGCTTTTGTGCCAGTAAGTGAAAAAGTACAGGGAGTGTAAAGTCGTCTGATAATACTTTAAAAAGCCATTGCGTATGGGTCCTTTCTATAATATTTTCTTTACATATATCTGCCATACATCATATAATTTGCATATTAATTATCAAGGAACCACACGTATTTGACCATTTAGTATCTAACATTCCTGTGTGTTACTTACTTTGTGATTGTACTCATGAAGAACTTAGGAATGTGTTTCTAAATCAGATAAAAGGTACAGTGTAGATACTTGACTTCGTTCTTACAGCAGAGACACTCTCTGCAAGATTCTCTTTTCATTTCATCTATGTGGGCATAAAGCAAACTTAAACGAAAGCAACTGGAGCCTGAGTTCAAGGCTAATGGTAATGAAGGGTAATGAATTTTCTGGATCCAGTACAATAGAATCCACAGTAAAATCACTTGACATAAATAATTTTAGAAATATTCTCTCTGAGACAGGGTTGGGTTGAGCATCTTCTCTTAAACAGAATGCCTACGCTATGTGTATCAACTCCCCATGATGAGTGTAATCATTATGTACAGCAAACACGTACTAATCATTTTAAAAATAAAATAAAATGAGTGCTTCATAGAGGACTTTTATTTCTACAGTGGTGGAAACCTTCCAATTTTTCTTCCTGCTCAAGCTTGCCATGAGCCCTCAATGTTTTTCAACGTGTTTCAGAAACTGGTTAATCACACATTAAATTTAATTCTGTTTCTTATTGGGCAGAATACTTTCCCCGTTTCCCATGGTGCTTAGCATGGTCATACCCCAGAGTTCCACATATCAGAATGTGAACAGACATCAAGTAGACTTCTTCCATGCCTGGCTCTTAAAAATCTCTCATGCATATCCTGATACTTTCCCACTTTTAACTGCTTGCTTCAGATGATGAGTCTGACAGTCACAGACTGAGATGGAAAAGAAATAGAGGGAAGCAGACCATGTCTCTAGAACACTTGGCTTTATTCTTTGGTATAAGTAGTTCTAGTTTACTTTGATTGTTCCTCTAAGAGCGTTGGCCCTGTCTTCTTGAAGACAACCAAATGTCTTTACTAAGCATCCCTTGTTCAAATCAGGCTGCAGCCCCAATATCTTTTAGCATTTTGTGACATCTAGTAACTGTTTATTTCTCCTGCCTGTATGAGTGGTTCTGTGATAAAGCCTAGAAAATCTGTACAGTTCATAGATAATTTAGAATTTAAACAAGAAGTCTATAGTGAAGTATGATCTTCTACACAGACTCCTGACTCCAGCACACACACACACACACACACACACACACACACACACACAGAGTTTACCCCAAAGCTATAGATGCCTCGTTCAGCAGCCCTAAATGTCTGAATGTCAGATGTCTGCCACTTAATGCTTAACTACTGAATACTCTACTACTGAAACATACAAAAGTATGTATGTTATTCCTAATCTCTACATCTTCAAAAGTAATTCATGTGTTACTCTAATGGTTTGTTTCATTTTTAAAAAGTAAAATTTATGATTCTGTAATTTTATGTGTACTTGTTAGTGAGTTATAAGAGTCACTTGAGAATGTTTATTACTTTATAAGAAAGATTAGTGGCTTAAAACTCTACTGTTTAAAATATGGTTAGACTACAATAAACAATATCTTTAGTTGGAAAACTAGAGTAAATGACTGGTTAAAGATGCTTCCTATAAAATCAAGGATTTCTATGTCACTTCCAAATACAAACTTTAGTGTGTTGAGAAAGAGGAATCATTTCTGGTGTTCAGAAAAGAATAAAGACGGTCAAGAAATAAAATGTTTGACATTGATAAAAAAAAATTAGAAAAGACAAAAACTATTATTAACAAGAACATGTTTTGTTAAAGAAATATATTAACTCTGTCTCTAGGACACATTTTCATTATGAATGTGTACTAATTATGTATAGGTTTTTTGGGGCGGGGGCTTGGGATACAATTTAGGGCCTTGTGTCTGCAAGGCAAGCACTCTGCCACTGGGCCACATTCCCAACCTCTACCTGACAACTTTCAAAGGGCATGCGGTTACATACTGATACCAGAAAACGTTTCAAATGAGAACAAGACACAGTTAAAATGTAAGAGCATTGTATTTAGGTTTCTTGAGCAAAATTTAGAACCTTTTGTACTCAAAATTATAAAAGGACAACTATATAAATAATGATCTAAACACTATAATAGGTCATCACATTGTCAAGTACACTGGGTCAAAATATGGAAGTATTGATCATGAATTAATTTTAAAAGTAAACATTGAATATAAAATATTTAAATTAACAAACAATAAGGACATTTAAAATGTTGAAATTACCACTTTCTATTACTGTTAATCCGTTCATTCTTACAATATGCACGGTTTAATTAACCAACAATTTCCCACTGAACCTTTGCTCATTTGTTTCAGAAACTGAACAAAATATTGGAATTGGAAAGAGGTAGATGGCAAAGTTTGCATTTTAGGTGTCTTGAAGATCAATTTGAGAAAACTCAGCTAACGTGTACACTTTTGATGTCTCAGCTTTCAAGTCAGCCCAGACCAAGCTCTGGTCTAAACACAAGGACACAGGATAGCTCCATTTCAAAGCCTTCCATTGCTCAGGATGAGGAGTTCAATTTTTGAAATGTAACATTCCAATTCCCTTAGGATCAAATGGGATTTTATTCTTTTTTAAAGAACAGAAGCTTCTGAAACATTGCTATAACCAAAAAAAAAGAGGAAGAAGAAAGAAAGAAAGAAAGAAAAAATAACTACAAAAGAATAGATTCATACTTATCCAAAACTAAAAGGCGAAAGGACATATTCCAAATAGTTCTATCCAAGAACAAAGACCAACAGAATTACAGTATCTGTAGAAGATCAAAACTGCAAATAAAAAGAAAACTCCAAGCTTGCATGATAAGAGAGCTAACAGTTATGTAAACTTTATAGTTAATTGAATGTAAAGAAATACTGCTCACAAATGGTAGGGTAGAAAAAGTGACTGTTAAAGCTATCATCACTCTTATGTATGTTAACAGAGAAAATAAATATCTGTTATCATTTAAAATCTTACAAAATTTATGAAACAAATGCTATTAAAAGTGGTCTGTGTATTTGTATGTATAGAGATATAGATTATTAGAAAGACATAGCTTATTAGATAGACATAGATAGACCAGATGATATAGATATGAATATGGATGATACAGGGATAGGGAGAGGGAGAGAAAGACAGAGGAGGAGGAGAGACAGAGAGAGAGAGAGAGAGAAAGAGAGAGAGAGAGAGAATTTTTCTGGTTCTTAGCAGTCTGAGGAGAAGTGTTCACTCAACCTGCCCATGTTGAGTAATAAGAGACCATATGTAAGCAAAGTCTTAGCTTAGAGAAAATAAGGTTGATTGCAGAATAGGAAAGATGGCCCCAAAGGTGAGCCAGATAAAAACAAGAAAGCTTCTTTGTCTTCTTTCATTTTCCCACACTTCCTGCCTTTAGGGCATGACCTCCCCCATCGCATGTGTATGAATGAAGTGAAAGTCCTTTGTTCATTTGGACCTCCTTAATTTGTCCACAGTTCTTGCCGTTATAATAACCCATGACATCTTCTTGCATATGTAAAGAGCAAAGTTCTCTCTTTCCAAGGTGGAAAAGTTCACTCCCCTGGTTACCCACCATCTCTTTCAATCCTTACTCATATCTGCCTCCTTATAATATTTAGATATAGTTACATAGGAAAGTAGATATTGCAACTGCAAAGAAACAGCAGAACAACATCCAGGATTTGGAGACAGATTTATTTAAATCAACAGGCCCTGATTGGGATCATTCCCCAAACACCAGGCCTTGATCTCTGGTGGCCTAGGGCTTATATGGGATAGGCAAGTGGGAAATGCAGGGGCAGAATGGCTTGTTAATTGGGGATTGGTTCTTAAAATATGCATAATAGTGACCAGTTATGCATCACAGTGACCAGCAGTTTCTAGGAGACATAAGCAACAAGAACAGCAACAGAAATTATTATCTGGGCATCTAAGAAACAAAAGTATACTGGCTGGGGGACCATTTTCTGTTACAATACATACACACCTATAGAATACATAGATATAGGCATGTATATTTCTTCAAAAGGTATACAATTAATTCATTGTTAATTCATTGGCCACTCATTCCCTTTTTTTCTGTATCACTTACACTGTTTTGATTGACTTTGTTTTTTTGATTTTGATTGGTTTTATTCTCTTTAAAACAAAAAATTATAAAAATAGAAAATATTACATTAGTCAAAAGATATAATAAATTTTCAGTTAAATAAAATGGAAACAAAATATGGAAAATTAGTTTTCACGGTTACAAAAGGAAGGTAATTAAAGAGCAATCTCCAGGTCAGTTACAGCAGGTTTAGTAATGGATGAGACTGTCTCTATGCATATTCTACAAAAGTTATACAAAGGAAAACAGTGATTTGTTCATGAAATAAAATTTTACATTTTACAGTATTATAATTTTTAATTTCTGTATTGAATTACAGTGTAAATGAATTTTAATTCATCATTAATATTTGTAAAGCATTTAATTAAAAATATACACATCCAATATGCTACATGGACATATTCAGGGATTAGCATGAAAATTATTACCATTTTAAAAATGTTACTATTACAGAGACAAAGGCAGAGGTATCAAAATATAGGAAACACCATATATAGTGAGTTTGTATAACTAGGAATGCTTAGAAAAAGCTCATCTTCAGAATTCTAAAATCCGAATACAAGAATTATTGACAAAATCAGCCCATGAAATAATTCAGCAACTCTGAGTCTGCATAAGCAATTTCTAGGGCTCACTGGTGGGTAGTTCTTATATGATTTGTATTTGAGAAATAGAAAAATAAGTTTTATGTAATTGCTCCATATAAAGTCTTCAGCTCTAGTTACTCTATGCTTTTTTCTCTAAAGTGTTTTCATTACAAATATGAATATTCACAGCCCTTTCTTCCCTTTTTGTAGACTTTACCTAGAGAAATAATAGTCATTTAGCAATTATTCAAAACTAATATAATTATACTAAAATGCAAAGAACTGTTACAGTTAAATGCTAAACAAATAATAAGTAACAGGAGCATAGGTACACCTTTCAGTTTGACTTGGAACAGGTTACTGAAAGCTTAGCTTTTACAGATCTGAACTCTTCTTTAATTCCCAGATATAGCATCTAATATATGGCTGCAGTTGATTTTCGGTCTGTCTGCCTGCTGCTTTGATGAGTGACAGGTCAAGACTGCAAAATCATCTAAAGCCAAATTAGAAAATTTTCCAGGTCTCTCTTTAATAGTGGTTCTCAAAGGACAGCCCCCAACCAACTAATGACATCAGCTTTGCATGAAACTGTTAGTGCTAATATTGCAAATTTTCAAGCTCTGTCATAGGACTAATAAACCAGAAACTTGGGAAGAGCAATCTTTTTTTAATAGGACATCCAAACGATTCTGAAGCATATTCAAGTTTGAGATGCATTGCTCTAGGTCCCCAATTCAATTCCTCCTAGTTTGGAGCACCAAGTTACTTAATAGTACTGTTGTACTGATCGTTATTCTTCTCACTAAACTTTTTCCATCAAAAAATTTAATCTCTTCTATGGACTATTCTCTCTTTTCTTGTATCTATATTCTTTCTGAAATTACCACATAGAATTATATTACCCCAAGGCTCTCTTTTTCACCATGCATGCATCCTGAGAACCTTTACAGTCATGAAGACAGTGCTAACAAACAGATCCAAGAATACATTAACTTTGCATTAAAAAAATATGTCATCGTATCTACAAGTCTATAGGAATCACAGGTCATAAAGTCATTTAGGAAATGAAGTTCCTTCAGTCTCATCAGCTTGCTGGTCCCAGGGCCTTGTCTTATCTACATAGAGAAAGAGGGATTTGGCCTCCCTATGATCCAAATTAAGGTAACAAATAGAGAAAGTCAGCGAAGAAGATTCGTTTTTAAACGGGTAAGCCAGAACACTGATTTTTCTTCACTCTCAACTGGATATATTTTACCTCAAGAGTTGCTGTTCAGACAGGTGCTCAGGAAGAAGAGTGAGAAGACCCCACTGAACAGGAGGTAATCAACATCACCCTTACCCTCTGCATCATCTCCGAAGGTCCTCCCCTGGCCTTTCACACAACTATGCATACTATCGTCAGTTCTCAAATAAGTTTCAATATTACCACATCTTAACAATTTGTTAGGGCTTAATTTTTCATGAATAGTTTGTCTATGACTTCAAATTATCATATGATTATTAGCAGGGGCAAAACCCTCTATAAATATATGCAAAAGTCAGCCTGCAAGGTATAGAAAAAAAATGAGTAGAAAATTAGAAGCCAGAATAGCAATGCTTAGAGAATTCATCCATCCTTTCATTCTGCTCAGAGGTCATTTTCAGTGAGGGTATATATGCATGTGTGTGGAAATAGAGATTTGTAGCCATATAATTTTTATATGCATGCACACTTTTCATATAGGCAGTAACCATATGTAAATTTCTTTTTTCACTGTAATTTTGAAATCTACTCCTTAAAATTTATATTTTTCTTTAGGGGCAATATGGTTCTAATGTGGCAAAAATATCGTAAACTATTGTACATTTTGGATCTTATTACTCTTTCAGTTTTTATTATTATTATTATTTATTTTTTACACTAAAGAGACAATGTATTTGATTGTCTATTTTTTTTTTTTTATCGGTACCAGGGATCGAACTCACGACTGCCTGCTTGCAAGGCAGGCGCTTATGCCACTGAGCTAAATCCCCAGCCCCTGATTGTCTATTTTTATGCCTTGATTTTGTAACTTGAACAACTGCTTCTAAGATAACAATATATATTATATTAACTAATGATGATTTTTTACTTTTTTTAAAATTCTGTATCATTTCTACCCCTTTTTTGTTTTGCCTTTTAAAAAAAATCATAGACTATTTTTCAAAAGCATTCTTAACTTATAATTTATGCAACCTTATAACTGTTATTTATGAGCATCTATTGATGATTTTTTATGTTTATTAAATTTATTGGTAAAATTTAGATATGCATGATGTTCATATGCATTATATGGAATTTGCACCTGTCTGTGACATATTCCGATTCCTCTTTCATTTTTTAAAGTTTAACCTCTTGACACCCATCCTATCCCCACTCCCAACATCATACAGTGTGAACTTGGGAATGCTTTCTCCTCTTAGCTCTTATCTGCCCATCAGTGCGAATGGAAACAGATTCTCTGCTGTTGCCTTCTTCTAACATCGGCCAGGGATCCAGGGGTAGACTCCGTGTAGTAGAAGGCTTGAGGATCAGGTTTTGGACTTTAGGCATTACAAATTAGAAGTCCATGTGTCTGAATTTCCAGACAGTGATATTTCAGAGAAATATTTCAGTGTTCAGTGTCTTCTCATTCACATTTTAGCCTTCCTTTACATATGCCCAAGGATTAGTTCATTAGGGGCATTACTGTTACACAAGATTCATCTATTTTTATAGCAAGAGTTTTGGTTTGCTGTATCTTACAGATGAATATATTTGAGTGTCACGATATTTAGAAGACATACCCCTAGAGGGCCACAATAATGAGTCGGTGAGGGATGAATTTTCTTCTCCTGCTTGTCCTTCACTTTATAAGTAGAACAACAAAGGTAATCGGTAGGTCCAGCACTTTTCTGGTGGACCCTTGGGGAATACAATAGATTACAAGAATTCTATAGGTGATGTAAAAAGCAATTGGATTCAATGTAACAGTTCCATTTTTAAAAACGGACTTGATTTAAATGAGATTGTTAAGATAAATAAATAAGGAAGTTAAACTACAGTAATATGTAACCAGTTTTAAACTAAATCTGAAAAATTTTAAAATGACAGTTGTAGGAATATATAAAAATTTATAAATAAATACATGTATTACAGAAGATCAGAATAATTGAATCCTTATATTGACAAGCTTAATGATCAATTCAATATTCCAAAGATATCATACTGATGTACTTGTAGTAATGAATGGAAATAAGTAAAGAATATTAATATGAAAATGTTCCTCAAAGAAGGAAAAATTGATGAGAGCCAGTTTTTGAATTGTATTAGTCATTTTAAAAGCTTTAATGAAAAAAGTGTTATATACAATATATATATTCACACATATCTTGAGGCAAAGTCTGGAGACCTCACCTATTAAACTCTACTAATTTTTACAGATCTTGTTATTTAATTAGATTCTAATTTATGTAGTATGATCTTTTCAAGGAAACTTTTAAGTAAAATATAATTGTAAGCAATCTGAAAATGTGCTTACAATTTTCAGATTGAAGTACTATTATGTAGTGTATAATTGATTAATCTCTTCATGTGATATCCATGTATTGCTTTCTAATACTTTTTTATTAAATCCATTGTCTATAATATCTGCAGGGCATTATAACTCTAATTCAAATTAGCATTATTTTGAAGGAAACATATTCCAGCTCTTAACTTCTCCTATGATTCCTATCTACTAAACAATATTAGTTTCTTCCAGAATAAGATTCTTTCTTTCTTTCTTTCTTTCTTTCTTTCTTTCTTTCTTTCTTTCTTTCTTTCTTTCTTTTTCTATATGGGAGACAAAGCCAGGCTTGCTTTACCACTAAGGTAAATCTTTGCCCCTTTTTTGTTTCTTGCCTCAGCCTCCCTTAATGTTGGAATTACAAGCATGAGACAATGAGCCTAGGTTTAGACAAGGATTATGACTTTAATTCAGGTGCACATAAACTGTAAGGATTTTCTGGTTGCTACTATTTCTAGTGTATGTTACAAAGATATTAAGAGAGAAAATGACTCTCTGGTATTTCCTAAAGATCAACACAGCCAAAATATAGGCAACCCATAGCAGATTGGGAGGTAAATATTTCCCAGTATGGCTCTAAGGAGATTTTGTCACCAGTTGAAGGTAGCCTAGAAACTGTTCAGATCCCATCTGAAACATTCATTCATTGAGATAAAGATATCTATACCTATATGGCCAAAGCAAAGTATCCAGTAATAAGACTCATTATTCTGTCATACTCATCCCTCTGTCAGACTGAAATATCCTCCTCAAGGTTGTGGTCAAGGAAAAGTATATATATGAGATAACCCAATTATGATTGAATTTTAAACTAGTTGATTGAAAAAAATGGATGAATTAGAAAGAGAAACCTAGAAAATATCTAGATTAAATTGTCTGCCATTATGCAGATGGAATTCCAAGAGTCGACAAATTAAATTGAGTTACTGAAGTGAAACAAGGTACATTTTTTGTACCTCAGCGTTTTTAACTTGGCTATTATAGCTAACACACATGAAAGCCTTGTATGTCAGAGTAAGGAGTTGGAGTTTTATCCTGAAGGCAATGTGAAGCAATTGAACAATTTCAAATAGAAAAATGAGATAAGTGGTTTTGAATGTTACAGTATATACTCTAGCAGCACTGTGGAGAATGAATTCATGAATTAGAGAAGAGATGCAGAAAGCCAGATGAAGGTGCCCAGCAAAAAACATTGGTCCTAATCACAGGAATAAGCAACAAAGCACAGAAATAAGCTGTGAGAGTGAAGATGCAAAGGAGAATGTTCATTTGGGAGTTTTCAAAAGATAGTTGTTTATGTTTAACTCCAACCATTCAACCTTAGCCAACTGGTCCCCAAGATGAGATTCTGAATGTGATGCTACCAGCAGCCACTTTTATTTAAACCAGTTTGGTCTTGTGTTGATCTCCGCAGTTCCTTGATTTTTGTACATCTATTATCATGTTCTGCCTAATGAAAGGTGCTAAGCTGCTATCTGTACATTCCAACACTCTTTTCCATGTATTGCATCCATTGATTATGATGGGTAATTACATGCCACAAGTAAAGTCTGGATACTTGGCCTCCCAAATTAAAACCATATGTTCGAAAATAGTATTGGTTGCTTAAGTGCATTATTTCATGCTTAAAGCATTTGTGTCCTTTTGTTGTATAAAACACAATGCTGTGTGAGCTAAGCACAGCTCAAAATTCTAGCTCTAGTTCAAATCCTAAAACTTGTTAGCTTCAAAATCTTTCACAGGTCATGTTATTCTTATGATTTGTACAATAGGGATGATACTAGCACCCTACATATCAGTCAGTATAAAACAATTAATACAGAGCCAAGAACAGACAAAAAACATGCTAAGTGCTAACAATTGATTGCATGGAAATCTGACATTTCTTACATGTGTTTAAAATTTTAACTTGTATTTGGCAATAAGGAATTTGCTCATCATAGTTTGTCCTAATGCAAATCTGTATATGACATGGAGAACTTTATATTAGAATCTGTGCATTTTAAAGAGCTAACAAGTGTATAATTCATGTATTTCTTATTAATCTTCACTTTGTTTTGGACATATATGTATCTTTATATGATTAAATTTTCTTTAAAACACTTTAAAGGAGGGCAGGATGAATACTGTCCTCTGTATAGGGTACTGAGTTCATGTGTAGAGGCTTAATTTACAACAATAATAGAAGCAAGATGAGAAATAATCCAAATAGAAGACTCCTTCCAGTTGGGTTATTTTTGCTAGGCAGAATTTTTACATTGTTTTTATAGAGCAAATTAAAAGTTTTCCAGATGGTTTTCTAAAGTATTTTTCTCTCCTCTAGGCAGAGGATAAATTAGAAGTATTAGGAAAAGGTCATTTCCACCTCCAAGAAGCACAATTTCATAATTAAAAGAGCTAAAGTTCAACCACATATGAAGTGATCTCTACTCACTGTATGAGTTACATTTGTATACTGCAGGTACTTGCTCAATTTGAAGTTTGTAAAAAATATTTTAGAGCAAATAATCACCTTTTCTAATCCTTCCTTTGTTCAAAAGACTAATTTCCATAATGCCATCAGAGGAAATATATTATGCTAATTTGTCAATAGCAAAAAATGGAAAATATTTTTATTCAATTCGCTGCTAACTAGAAACATCAAGGTGGGTACATGATTTGTCATATAACAACACATTGTCAGGGTATTAACAAAGAGAAGCATGGTTTTGTCTCTGTATCTGTGTCTTCACATTAAGTAAACAATTTATTTCTAACTCAATCCTCCTGAGATGGTGAAGTAGGAAGAATCTAATATTAAGTTTTGCAGGAGAGATTTTATCACTTGTCAAATTAAGATAGCTACCTTTGTGAGATGAAAAACCGAATCTGAAAACAAAACTGAGACTCCAGCAGAAATTCATCACCATTCTGAAGGTCTGCAATTCCACAGCACAATGTGCTCAGGAAATCAGAGGAATGTTGCTTCAGCCAGGCTAGATTACCACAGGTAAAGCTTCCGTATAGCTCCTCACTTACATATCTGGCCTGGAAAACGTGGAAGCTAAAAACATGTGATTGATATAGATGAGCAGTCTTCTCTTGATAACCCTGAGGCAGTTCAAATTATTTTTTAAAAAACTGTTGTGGAGGTACTTTTATAGTCTTATCTGTGTTACTCATTTGTTTTTCCAGGGCTTCAATTACATCAGAGAAAAATGTCATTTTTATTTTATTTTTTATTTATTCCAAGTATGGAAGACTGGCTCAACTTTTTTAACAGAAAATTTCATTGGCTTATATTTCCCATACATAATGAACACATTCATCTTAGAGATTTGTACCTGACCATGATATGTGTTTGAAAGAAGCCGGAATTAGTGGTGACATAAGATGATTTAGGTATAACACAGTTTCAAATTCATGAAAGCAAAGATACATTACCAATATCTGTGGTCTCAAATAAATGAAAGTCGCTCAATGAATTTTAACTTCTAATACAAATTATCATTGAAGTACCAAGTCAATAGAGTGATAGGTTAGAATTGCTTAATGTATAATTCAGAAAGAATGATTATCATTATGGAAAATATTTTCTGTGGAAAATATTCTCTTTCCCCCTATGATGATTATATGTGGCAGTAACATGCTAGAATTCTTTCACAATTCTTGCTTTTCTAAAAAGTAAACAATTTATAGTTGTAACATTTGAGTTCAAGTGATCCAGGGAAACTTTAAATATTATTACCATATCTCATGAATATGTTAAACAAAATCTGCAGGTCAATGAAAAGATCCTTTAAGCCCCTTTGTAATACTCTAGTTAATCTGTGGTCAAATAAATGAGATATAAATTTTTATTAACCAGTAAAAGTCCTTTTTAATAAGTATTTGCAATATATTCTCAACTTTTCTTTTTCTCCTTTCTCTCTAGATAGGGAGAAAATGAAAATTTCTTATCTATTCAAATAGTTTGGGTGAGTAGGACCAGTCCATTATGTGTGTGTGTGAGAAATCATATCAGAAGTCTTTCTGAGTTTTCTAGAAAATGATTTGATCACACACTCTTACTAAGCAGTCCCCATGTTGTCACCCATCATTCTGAGAGGAGTAGACCACTCTCAAAGTCTCAGGCCAAAATCTATCTGGCAGATATTTTCTTTGGGTAGATACATGATCTTCTCTAGTCTTTGATTGCTCACACATGATTTTCTAATTTTTTTAAGCCCAGGAGGAAAAAGAAAAAAACTCTACAAGGAGTACTCATGATGATTATTTCCTCCACACTCAGCCCTAAGACCACAGAAACAGTTTCCCATGCATTATAAACAATTTTGTTTGAAGCATGTGTTCCTCTATTGTAAAATATATGTCAGTTATTCTACATTAAATTTCAAACTTCAATAACTGCCAAAATTTTCACTGTAATATGTTGCATTTCCTGGTAGAAGAGAAAAAATACACCAGTGTTGAAATCACAATGCCATTGTGTCAGAATATAAGGTGATCATTTTATATTTTTACAAAGATTACAAGAAAATATGCTTTTTACTATTTTAATAGTTGGCTTTACTTCATATATTGTCTGGGATAAACTACATAAATTTCATATTCTATAAATGTTAATTTCAAGTACTTTCTAAAAATTCCACTTTTTCAAAAGAAATGCTTACAATAATTTCAAAAAAGTAATTTTCAACAGTTAAAATTTATCTAGAGGTGCAGATGGAGTCTTATAATGGTAATTAATTTAGTTTTAGTATATCTCTAGTGCTGAATAAGTATTCATTATTATTCAACTTTTCAGAAGCTCTATAAATATATAATTTTTATTCTCATAGGATACCCATTAAAAGATTGACTAATGAAGGTAAAAATAACTGTAAGAGTTCCAGTGTGTTCTTCAACTTGTTCAGAAAAAAATGTCTGGCACTATTCTTTGTGAGACACCATGAAAAGCCTATATATCTCACATAAACATGGGATAATTTTACAAGGAAAAACACTAAGACTTTCTTACATGCCAAAAATAGGACACCACGATCAAGTCCATATTTCTTTGTATGTATTTAATGGTTAATCAATTATGTGAATTTGAGAAGTTTACAGATTTAATTAAACCAGCTCAGCAATTCTACACCATAGGGTGTAGAAGCCCCACTCTATGCTGGCTTATTTCCTAGGTGGTATAAAGGGGAAATGATGAAGGAAGTGTCTGCTTCTATTCAGAGGAGCTCCAATCTTTGCGTCTGCTTGGATGTCATCTCCTGACTTTCAGCATAGATTCTTTGGCTTCTGGTGTAGATTCTTCAGCCTTTTGGCATAAATTCTATGTTGATTATTTTTCTTTCATTGCTGAGACAAAACACCCAACACTCAAATTTAAGGAAAGGTTTATTTAGCTCACAGTTTGTAGAGGTTTCAGCCCATGTTCAGTTGGTTCCAAGGCAGGAGGCATGGCAGAGGAACAACCATTCATGGTGGCAAGAAGACAGAAAAAATATCAAGAGCAAAAAGGTAAGAGTGCAGAGAGAAGAGTTTTAATGTCCTTTATATTCTGTGTAGGTCACACTCACCCTAGGGTGGATGCACCACTCACAACCCATAATCCCAGCATTGGACTATCAATCAATCACAAAGTCTAGAAGCTTACCCCCATGACTGTATGACACTTTGGGGGGATTTCCAGACTCAAGCCATAACAGACTCTTCAACCTTCTATTGCAGACCCATCAGCTTCCAGCTAAGACTTTCATGGGATACTACAGTGAGCTCCAGATTTTGGGACTAAAGCCTTCTATCTCCAGTCTACAGACACCTTCTGTACCCTTCCTCCTCCAGTTCTGTGGGTGGCCATCACAAGCCAATCTTTTAATTTCTTATACATTTTTATATCTTGTTTTATATCTGTTTCACTAGTAAAACACTGAGTGATACAGATTTTTGGTACCAGGAGTAGCTCTAGAGAAACAAAATTACACTGATTAAATTCTTCAGTGACTTTAGGGGTTGCTGGAATCAATTCTCCAATTTGATGAGACCTAAAGACACCATGGTCCATACTTCTAATTCTGTGGTGAATACTTATAATTCTTGTCAAGAACTATTTGGACTAATGTGCTGTGTAGCTCCGTTTGATTATGCTAATTCACCACTTGTGAGTTATAAGGAATTTAGCAAATATATACATGAAAGTTTGAATATCTTTGTTAGAGTTGGATACATAACGAATCTGGTGGTTGGCCTTAGCACCCCTGGACAAACTAGTGTAGGAAAACAATGAGCTCAAAACATGCACAGGAAGTCTGAAGTCTTCTGGCTGTGAGGATAAATTAGCAAAGGAAAATAAGGAGCTCAAAGATTCAAATTCCAAGCTCCAGACACACATAAGTATTTTAAAAGTTGCCAAGAGTTTCCTAAAAGAAAATCTCTTTTTTATCCACAAGGCTGAGATTGCAGAAACCCAAACACAGACCCTTGTAATACCTGTGACTGAACTACAAGATTAATTTAATGCTCAACCTCAAAAGGTATCTGAAGCAAAGGTGAGAGCCTGATCAGTGAAGAATAGGATCCCATAAACTTTGATGAAGATGTGCAGGAGGATCCTGATGAAGCTGAGTGTGTCAAGTTTCTAGATGCTAATGAAATTATTTTGCTAGAGGAAAAAGTTTCCCCACTCAGTGGCAAAGGCATAGCTACCCACTGCCCCCTATGGTGTTGGCCTTTTTTAGTATACCTCTAGAAGTTAATCCTGTGTTGACCAAGAGGAATAAGGTTGGCACTTCTCAGGACTCACCCTCACCACCCATTTTTGCCTCAAGGCCTATCACCAGGCTCCAATCACAGAAGGCTCTAAGATACGCAGTGTGGCCCATGAGGAGTTCTGCCATTCTCCCAAAGAACTTCTCTAGTTTTCTAACTCTAGTGAACAGAGGCCTAGTGAGCAAGTGTAGGAATGGATTTTACAGATGTGAAACAATGGCGGCAAAAATGTTCACCTGAGTCAGGCTGAGTTTGCTGATATGGTCCCTTTAAGCAAGGATTAAGAATTTAATTTTACAGTCTATGGAGTAAAGAAAGTTATTACTAGTTTATTTCACTGGTTGGACAAAAGTATGGATCAAAAGATGCCCACTATTAATGAGTTACAGATTCCTTATATTCAGGTTTACTGTTGATGAGGGAATTCAGTGGCTAAGGAAAATGGGAATGCTGGAGTGAATCTGTCATGTTAAATCTAATCCTCCACTTAGATGATCCAGAAAATGTACCCTTCATTAACAGCTTGAGAAACAGATTTGTAAGGAAAGTACCATCATCCCATAAGAGCCCTGTCATTACTCTTCTCTGTATGGCACACCTCATAGTAGGGACCACTGCTACTCAACTGAGAAAGTTAAACCAATGGGCTTGATTTGGTCCTGGAGTGGCAGAGGCCAAGTGGCAACACTCAAAGGCATGGTCTACATAGCTACCGTATGGACACTAGAAGTAGAACAATGACCAGAATAATCTGATGGGCAGACTTATGCCATTGGCTTATCAGCCACCTTGTTCCCAAAAGTGAAATATATGGGAAGCCAACAAAATGTTTACTATATTTATGTAATTGAAAAAAATGAAGGACAAATAAAGAGAAACTTACTTCAAATTATGTTAGCAGGGAAGCGCAGCCCCTCAACTAGTTTCCAGATTTGAGCTCGTTTACAAACCCAGAAACACTTCAATAAAACAGAGGTCAGATCCTCTTGGGGAAGGATACTGATGCAACAACATATATAGCCAATATTTCTTCCATTTTTCCCCAAAAGGATCTAGGACCTTTTGCCTGAGATTCTGGACATTGGGAAAGGGAACTTGTCAGACATTTTAGAGAGAGTCAGAAACTGTTTCTGAAATAACAGATTCCAGAGGATCCAAAACATTATTGTGGCCCTGGAGTAAGAGTAGGGGCCTATAGAGGTCAGGTGGTCAACAGAGTTTTAGCAAAGTTCCAATTCACAGTGGGCCCAAGTAGGTGTCTGAATCCATCCTATAGTCATTCCCCCTATTTTAGAATATGTAAGTGGGATATATATATATATATATATATATATATATATATATATATACAGTATTTGGCAAAATCCTCACTTTGATTCCCTGATCTGTATTGTAAGAGATACTATAGTTGGAAAGGCCAAATGGAAGGCATTGGAGTTACCATTGCCTGGTAAAATAGTAAACCAAAAGCATTATCACATTCCTGGAAGATTAGCAGAGACTAGTGCCACCGTCAAGGACTTGAAGGATGCAGGGGTAGTCGTCTCCACCACACCTTCATTTAATTCTCTCATTTGGCCTGTGCAGAAGACAGATGGGTCTTGATGAATGATGGTAATTACTGTAACTGAATCAAGTGTTGATTCCAATTGCAGCTGCAGTATCAGATGTGGTTTTCTTGCTTGAGCAGATTAACACATCTCTGGTACTTGGTAGGCAGTATCAATTTGACAAATGCCTTATTCTTCATACCTCTCCATATGGACCATCAGAAACAATTTGCTTTCAGCTGACAAAGCCAGCAACATACCTTCACCGTCCTACCTCAGGGTCATATTAACTCTCAAGCCCTGTGTCACAATTTAGATTGTAGGGCTCATGATGACCTTTCTCTCCCACAAGATATCATCCTGGTCCACTACATTGATGGTTACATGTATGGGGTCAAATGAGCAGGAGGTAGCAACAACTCTCGATTGGTTAGTAAGCTCTTGAGAGCCAGAGGATGAGGAATAAATCCAACAAAAATTCAAGGTCTTTCTATTTCAGTGAAATTTCTAGGAGTCCAGTGGTGGAGGCCAGGTTTAGATATTCTTTCTAAGGTAAAAGATAGGTCATTGTATCTGGATTCCCCTACAACCAAAAAGTAGGCACAACTCCAAGTGGGTCTATTTGGATTTTGAAATCCAAAAATCAGTTTGGAAGCAACACATTTCCAAACATCAGTTTGGAAATCAGGATTCAGTGTGGAAGCAACACATTTCTCATTTAAATGTCTTACACTAGCCCATTTTCTGAGTGACTCAGAAATCTACTCAGTGGACAAGAGCCCAGAACAAGAAAAGGCTCTGCAACAGGTCTAGGCTACTGTGCAGGTTTCTCTACCACTGAGACCACCTGATATGACAGATTCAATAGTACTTGAAGCAGCAGTGGCAGGTAGAGTTATCATTGGAGTCTTTTGCAGCGCCATAGGTGAATTTCAGTGGAGGCCATCAGGATTTTGAAGCAAGGCCATGCCATCTGAGATAACTACTGTTCATTTTGCAAAACAATTCTTGGCGTGCTACTGGGCCTTAGTGGAAACTGAACACTTGATCATGGGCTACCATGTTACAGTGTGTTACGTATTGAAAACTAATGGTCAACTTAACAACAACTAAATTAAAACAGTATGGTGCTGAGTGTAGATGGCCCACCTGAATAAAGTTGTCAGCATAAAAGAAGAAGTGAGAGGAAGAGTGAGGCACTGTGTGTTTTAAGTGTGGCTGTTCTGAACCATTGATTCTCCTGGAGGAGCTTATCATGCATGCTAGCTTCTCCAATATGAATTTGGCCATTACCATCGGAGGAGCTCGGGACCTTGTCATTGAAAGTGGCTGTGGTTCACTTTGGGGAACCTCTGTTCCTTACACTGAGCATCACTTCTTCGCTCCAGAGGGGAAGATATGTGCCATTTAATCTCCGGGAGAAATTGTCATGGGGGCTTCCTGACATGTCCTCAACTGTTCTCATTGGAGTTTGGGACCTCATTGTCACTGAGGATGACTGTGGTATTTCAGGGGAGTCCTGGTCCTTATTTTGAGCATGACTTCTGCCCTCCAGTGTAGAACCCTCAACATACAAGCAGATTCTTCACCCCACTAACATAGACTTTCTAGCTTTCACCACTGACCTTTGGGGACTTCCAGAGCTGATCACTAAACAGACTTGCATGAGTCATTGTTGTGAGCTCTAGGCCTCCAGTTGGACTTGTGGGAGGCATTGTCATGGGCTCTAGGTCTTCAGCTGGGCTCATGCAGGACCTTGCTATTGGATCTAGGCCCTCAGCTAAATTTTCTAGGTTTTTAGTGTTGTGGACAGATTTCCTGCATGTTCTTGTATTTAACTCTGGGTGACCATCATAAAATAGAATTATAAATTCTATATCCTGTATATAATTGTTCTCCTTATAACCCCTGATTACAATACCATGTGACCTGAGTTGCCTATCACAACCTGGGTATTATCTGACCCACTGAGTCATAAAATTGGACATGCGTAGCAAAAGTCTATTATTAAATGGAAATGGTATATATGTGACTGAGCCAGGGCAGGTCCACAGGATATAAGTAAATTACATGAGGAAGTTGCCCAGACACTTATGGCTCCTACATCTGCCATATTACTTTCTGTTTCCCATTATGTACCTACGGCCTTTTGGGATGTCCCATATGATCAGCTGTCAGAGGAAGAGAAGACTAGGTCCTGGTTTACTGATGGCTCTGCTCATTATTCAGGCACCATCTGCAAGTGAACAGCTGTGGCATTCCTGACTATTTCTAGGATATCCTTAAAGGACAGTGGTGAAGGGATATCATCACAACGGGAACAAATGTGGGCAGTGAAGCTGGTAGTTCATTTGCCTGGAAGGAAAAATGACCAGATGTGTGACTGTATACTGATTCATGAGCTGCAGTCAATGGTCTGGCTGAATGGTCAGGAAATTTGAAGGAACATAACTGGAAAATTGGTGACAAAGATATTTGGGGAAGAAGTATGTGCATATAACTCTCCATGTGGGCAAATGAGGTAAAATTATTTATTTTCGGTGTAAACACTCACCAAAGATGATCCCAGAAGAAAAGGACTTTAACAATCAAGTGGATAAGATGACCCATTCTGTGAATAGTGGCCAACCTCATTCTTCAGCCACACCATCACTGCTGTCAGTGGTGGTAGGGATGCAGGTTGGGCATGGGCTCAGCAACATGGATGTCCTTTCACTAAGGCTGACCTGGCTATAGCCACTGCTGGAGTTCCAAAATTCCAGTAGCAAGGACCAACTCTGAGTCCTTGATATAGCACTGGTCCCTGGGGTGATCAACCCTCGATCTGGTGGCAGCTTGATTAAATTGGATCACTTCCACAGTGTAAGGGACTGCACTTTGTCCTCACTGGCATGGACATGTATTCTGGATATGGATTTGCTTTTCCTGCATATATGCTTCTGCCAAAACTATCATTCGTGGACTCACAGAACCGTTTATCTTCCATCATGGAACTCCACATAGTATTGCCTCTGACCAAGGAACACGTTTTGCAGACAAAAAAAGTGAGGCAATTGGCATGTGTTCATGGAATTCATTGATCTTACCATGTTCCTCACTAACCAGAAGCAGCTAGATTGATAGAAAGGGGAAATGGTCTTTTGAAGACACAGTTACAGTGCCAGTTGGCAAGAGCTTTCAGGGTTGGGGTAAAGTTCTTTAAAAGGTTGGATATGTTTGAATCAGTATCCACTATAAGTGGTCTATCTCCCATAGTCAGGATTCATGCGTCCAAAATAAAGGAGTAAAAGTGACAATGGTATCACTCCTCATTACCCCCAGTGATCCACCCCCAGGATCCAAAATTTTTGTTTCCTTTTCACACTACCTTATGTTTTGCTGGCTTAAAGTTTTAGCTCTGGGGAGGAGGGTACTCAAAAATGATACCATTGAACTGAAAGCTAAGACTTCCTCTGATCATTTTGGTCTCCTCATACCTCTGTGGAAACAAGCTTTAAAAAGGAGTCATAGTGTCTTCAAGGATGATTGACCCATATTATCAAGGGGGAAATTTGACTACTACCACACAATGGAAGAAAGGAAGAATATACATGGTGTGCAGGAGATCCCTTAGGGCACCTTGTTATTACCAGGTCCTATTGTTAGACTCAAAGGGAAACAACAGTTTAAAACAGGCAGAATGACCAATGGCCCAGCACCTTCAGAAATGAAAATATGGTCGCTCCACCAAACCAGGTCCTGCTGAGGTGTTTGATGAAGGTCAGGGGAATACAGAAAGGGTAGTAGAAGAAAGTAGTTCTAAATACCAGCTATGACTCCATGATCAGCTACAGAAAACAGGATTGCAATTGTACTGTTTCTTTCCTGATATGCTTCTAATGTAATATAAAATTGATATACATAGTACTGGTTCTTAAGGATTGTTAAACCTGTGGTAAAATGTTCAAATTACAAAATGATAAGTGTAAGCATCTCCTAAAGAAAACTTACCTTCTATCCTGGAGAGGAAATTAGTGCATTTCTGTTTGTACTTAGGATAGTTATAACATGTTAGGCATAATTATGAGCTTGTGTTTGCATCTGGAGATTGCATTATAGAAATGTGTCCGGTTGCCAAGTTGACAAAGGACTGATTTTAACTGTTGGTTGATTGATTGTGTTGATTTGATAAGTCTGCAAATTAAACTAAACTTGCTCAGCAATTCTACAATCTAGAGTGCAGAATATCTACCCTAGGGCAGCTTATCACCTGGATGGTATGAAAGCAAAATGACTAAGGATGGATCCAATTCTGTTCTTAAGAGGAGCCCCAGTCTTTGCCTTTAGCTTGGATGTGATCTCCTGGCTTCCAGCACAGACTCGTCAGCTTCTGTTGCAGACACTTCTGTCTTCTAGCAGAGGCTCTTCAGCTTTCAGCACAGATCCTCTACCTTCCGGCACAGACTCTTCAGCCTTTCATTTTGGACGCATCGGCCTCCTGACACAGACTTGCATGGGACACTATGAGATTCAGACCTTGGAATGAATCCTTTTATCTCCATTGTGCAGACACCCTTTGCACTATTCCTCATCTAACTTTGTGAGTGACCATGCTTAGCCAGTCTTGTAATTTCTTATATATTTTTATATCTTGTGTTATACCTCTTTTTCTAGTAAAACATTAACCAATACAATGTATCACTTTTTATTTTATAAAACTGAAATTTCTTAAAACAAAAAATAACAATATTTAATGCACTATGTGTCAATATTTTCAAAATTGTAGCTCAGAGGACAAGACATATGTCTAAAAGATTCTTGTAACAAAGAAACAAGTGATAACAGAACACTTTTCTTTCAATGAATTAAGATAAACTAGTAATATAAATGAAATGAACTAAAATAAACTAGTAGCATAAATGAAGTAAATTAGCACTATCTCTGTTTATATTTAAATTTCATTGTTCATATAATTAATGTATTTTATTACCTGTTAACATATGATGGCAGAAAATACCAAAAGTTAAAAAAGAAAAAGACTGAAGAAAGATGTAAACTTCAGGTATTTAATTCTCAAACTACAAATGCTTTACTCTGTTCATAGAAACTTGGACAAATTTGTGAAAGTTTCATGGTCCTTTTGTTATTGCCTGAGACACATGAATCTAATTTATTTGCACATTTTATCAAAGTGAAACAAAAAAGTCCCAGAAAAATGAATAGCCCAAATAGGGGCAGATAAGCTGTTAATATAAAAACTACTGAAAGCCCAATTCTCCAGCTACAAATCTAGTTATCTTTCTTGATTTTTTTTCTTTCCTTCTTAAGATCTGTTCCATATGGAACAGTGTAAGTGTTTTTCTCAATTTTATCCCTGTTACTCATGTAAAGATAATTCACAGGATTGTTTCACTAAACACTATGCTCCATAATCTGCCTCTTTTATAACAAGTACTAAGGAAGACTGTATTGTGCAGGAGACCAGATGCATTACAGGACTGTGTGATGTGTTTCTTCAAGGCATTATTTCAATTTTCAGAATTTTTAGCCACACAAGCAATCCTGAAAAGTAGCTCAGGTGGGGAAAAAAACATCCAGGACTTTGCAGTTTGGCACCAGGAGCAGGATGTATAGGAAAATCGATTACATACTATTCCCTCCATTATATTGTTGCTGGTCTTCAATGGAACTGACATAAATTTAAATTTTCTGATAAGTTAATGGATCTTGATTACTTTTCTTTTATTGCTGGGACAAAATACCCAGTGTCCAAAATGAAGAAAGGAAAGCTTTATTTAGCTCACAGTTTGTGGCACTTTCAGTCCCTAATTATCTGGCTCCAAAGCAGGGTGGCATGGCACAGAGGCAACAGCTCAAAGTGGCAGAAGACAGCAAAAGCAACAAGAGTAAGGCAACAGGACAAGTCTCTTCTCCTTGCTTATGTTATAAGCAAGCTACCGCTCCCCAGGGCAGGTGCAGCACTCGCTTCACCACATGTCCTTTCCTTGCACAGACTGAGGGTGTTTACAAAACAAAGACCTTGCCTCCCATAGTGAAACTTACAAACTTGTGAAGTTGACACAATATATCAGTCATCACATGATGTTAACTTAAAATTTTTACATGGAATCTATAATTTCTTTACAATTGATTTGTCATAAAAATGAATTTTTGAATATTTTGCTCTATTTATTGAAATGGCAGTGCAATTTTCTTCATTAGACCATGTGATGAACAATTCTCATATCTGTAAATAAATGGTACTCCATAAAAACATTTTTCTTTACACATTTATGGATTTACTTAACTAATATTTAACTTCAGATTTTAGTACATGTATTTAAAGTAAAATATGTTGATAATTTTCATAAACCATCATTTCTTCTAGCAATTAATGTCATACTAGTATTAAAAGTAAAGTAGCTCTCTCTTTTCTCTCTCTCTCTCCCTCCCTCCTTCTTTCTCTCTTCCTCTTTATTTTTTTAACTTTATAGAATGACCTATCTGTCTCTTTAATGTTGAGTAATATGCTCTTATAAAACTGATAGGTATAATGTTGAGGTCCAATTTGTGTTTGCTGTTAATTCATTTTTAGATTTTGCTATTGAAGAACTCTGATTGTCATGTCATTTTCATTAGTAGTTAATGGAAAATTAATTTGAATCTTTTCCTCCATCAAACTTTATTCATTTGTCAATATTTAAAGTTCATTAATATTGGCAATATTTATATTGATATTAAATTGAGTATGTTTTTAATGTCTTTATTTTTTACTTTCAAGTATGTATTTAGGTGTGATTTTTATTCCACTAAGTTATGCTCTTATTTTTTTCCTCTTTCTTTAAGTTTACTCATGTTTTTTGTTGTTGTGATGGTTATATTTTATGATAAATCCTTACCTCAGTTTCTTTAGTTTATATTGGTTGAATATTTAAGCTTTGAATTTTCCTGCATACTACTTTAGTTGTACCTTGGAAATTCTGAAAGGTATTTTATCATTGGCTGTCAAACACAAGTAATTTGTTATTTTCTTTAGAATATTCTATTTTAATATAATGCTGATAGTTTTTAGAATCTTGATATAAAGGCTTTTTAAGCTATCACGGTTCTATATTTTGACAATATGACCTAAAAACTGCTGATTAAATGTTGGCTTAATTTTATTAAAACTTCATTATAGCTTGAGATATGGTTGGATATATATGCATGTATATAGATAATATTTATAGATATATAAGTATAAATTTGAGCATGTTAACCAAATCTTATCCCTTATTTATCTGCCTGAATTTTCAGACTTGATAAAGTTATACTAAAAGTTCCAGTATTATTTTTACTTATCTACATCATATCATTGCACTTCTTTTTTTAATGTCTTTTAGTCTATTATTTGAATAGTTTATATATGCTCTATAAAAAGATATATTGTTAGGTACATTTAGGTTCATGTTCCTTTTGTTTAATCTGTTATTTTCAGAATAATCCTGATAAATATCAATGTAGGTAACACACTGAAGAAAGATTATCTTACTACACTATTAAGTGCCTAATATGTAGCTTTTAATAGTGTTTTATGCTTTTAGCATTCCTTTGTACTGTTCCAGCAAAATCGATATTCTAGTGACATCCTCTTTCAAGCTAATCAATACATAAATGATCTATAACATAGTGAGAGGAGCTCTGAAAGTGATTTAAGAGTTAAGTTCAAAGCCATAGCTATCATACAGAGTTTCAAATAGTGTACAACACTCCATTCTAACACCTTATATTCACTTCCAAGTACTATATCCTCCTCCACTGTAGTTATCACTATAAAAGAATCTTTCAAGTGCTCTTATCAAGGTTTCTATGTGGTCTGTCTGATGGCTTTGAACAATAGTGGCAATATAGTAGTTTCTCTCTCCAATACTCAGAAAAATCAAAGCATACAAAAACTATTTCTCCTGATGCAGTTTAAGATCAAATAAAAGAAAAAGAAGTTTGGTCCAAGGTATGAAGTCTTCTCTTTGCTTCACAAATCTAAAGTAGAAAAATGTTTCTGAGGGCTATTTCTACATGCATTTTGTTATAGAAAGAAAAGAGCAAATATACAAATTTTCTACTTTAGTATTTTGTGTCATGGATATGGAGACTTTAAAAATAATTTTCCTTACTCAGATTGTGAACTAACCAGATACGATAATTAGTTTAAAACATATTGAAATATGTGTTTAATTTTTATTGCTCCAGTGTATATGCCTTCAAATCTCCTATCCAGAATACCTCAAATGACCGTACTCACTTCAAACACATGCTCATCATAGGTAGAAAATATTATTTCCAAAGATCAACTTTGTTTATCATGTGAAATTTAAATATTTTGAACAAGTGAGGTTTGAGTCATCTTATGGATTTGAATTATGACTACTTTTCATGAATCTGTTCTACCTAGTTTTTTGGATGCAATCAAACTTACAAATATTGTTTTAATAGAAAACAGCAAAAATTGGAAAATTACTTATCCATACAGTACTAATTATTCACTTATGGACAACTGAATAACTACTATATGTCAAACAATAAAAAGCTACATGGTACCTCTGTGTCAGAGAAAGATCACACTCTAGTAGCTGTACAAATTGCGACCTTTTGTAGTGTAAATATACGCACAAATGTACCGAAGTGATTCACTCAATGCATTCTTTGCAGATCTAGTAGTTCACTTCTACCCAGTGACCCTTTTGCACCTCTCTATTATAACATGGGGACAGGGCTCTCCTTAAACATAGCCTCAGAGCAATGATGTGACAAGAGAAACATTTAGAGTCAAAAGTGCCTTAATCCAACTGCACCAAAAACCAAATGCATACTGTAAATAATGGACTTGTAAAAATTCATGATAAAATGAGTCGTGTGTGTGTGTATGTGTGTGTACCTTTAACTCACGAGCTTGCTTTTCTTTGGCCTTAGATTTGGTAACACTTCCATTGCCTGAAAAGTGACATGAGTATTTTAGAGAAAAAAGAGAAGTATCTAGAGAATGAGCTGCGCATACCTTTTAACATTTGGACAAAGGGTTAGCTTGTGCTAACAGGAAGCTGCAAGTGCTGACATAAACATCATGATGCATGGAGACTCAGCACAAAGGAACCGATTTAGACCTTGCTTCCTGTCTCAACACTAGAAGATGAAGGGCACAACATCCCAGAAATTTTTCGTATCACTGTCTTCAGGACATTTGAGTACCAACTAAGACATTGGGTAAAGTGCCAGGTGTAGAAAGGGCTGGAAGCAGCACCCTCTGTCTCCTGCAACACTAAACCACTTAGAAGAACAGCCAAAGTTTCCTGTTCCCTCAAAAGGGCACAAAGACAGGAATAAGACTGTGAGTGAACACACTTCTCACCATCCTGAGGGGTCAATAAGCAAATGCCACAAAGGCTAGAATTAAATGGATATGCAAACATTCAGGGGATATCACTCAAGTCAGACCCTGCAGCCCCTCCTCCTCAACCCCCTCCCCAAACCTGTCATCTCACAATACTAAGCCAAACCTCTAGAAGTACATTAGACAGAAAAAGAACAGGAAAGCCCCTCAATGAATGAAGTTATATCTGAAGTTACTCAGAAAAGTTAGAATATGACGATTCTTTTCCTAGAGTATTATAAAAGTAAGGGTTTAAAACAGAAGGAAATTTGTGTTTTGGAAATAGAATTTTTCTGCACCTCTAAATTTTGTGAATATTTAGAAATTTAAATGAAGAAATACTTTTAAAGTAAAAGTTAAAATGTCTCTTGCCAAAAACTTTAAAAATACAGAGATTTATTTTTTCAGTTACCTTGTCACAGTTACATGAATGCTCATAAAAGACACAAGATTCAAGTCAGTGATGAAAGGTCATTTAGCATGCAAAGTAATAACAGGGGCTGAAATACCAGCATTTTAGACGTCTTTTCCCTAAACCCTGATTGTCACAGGCAACAATAGTGAGGCAAATGACACCAGCAATAGGTTGCATTATAGTGAGAAATCCTGAATTTAGGAAACTCAACTTTTTGTAATGAGCACTAGACACTCCTGCCCTTTGGTCTAGGAGATGCCCCTGCTGTTTTCCACAACCATTCATTATTAGTCATTCTGAAAAGACAATTCAGCACGCAAAACAATCAGTACGTCATTGACTGCAGAAACTGGAGAAATTCATACAGATTTATCTCCTAATACCATGCATAGCAAGTGAAAAATCAATATTGAATATTTCTGTAATATTGTCACTATTACAAAGCAGTTAATAAGAGTTACACACTATAGCAACATTTCCTAACCTAATAGTGCACTATTAGTCTAATTTTTCTCATTAAAAATGTGATTCAGTAAATATATCAAATTGAAATCTGATTCAGGAGCAAAATTTAAGAATCTAACAAAATTAAATATTTTGTAAATCTATGAGTTAATTTTTCCCATAGGAACTGAAATCATTTATCTGATTTACCTTTCCTTTGAACAGAGAGAAAGAAGAACTTTAATATACTTATCTTTTGATGAAAGGAAGATCTTGAGCTTCTTAAAAAAGTATAGTCATTATTCCAGAAAAATAATACTTCAGTAGTTAAATTATAATATAGATTTATCTATAGCCTCCTGGTTTGCTGAACTTTTTGGCAAGATGTTTCTCAAGCTAACAGTGAACGAAACTACAGGTCAGAGTGATTTAAATACATGCGCATGATTTTCTATCACCTCACTATTGACTCTTAAAAGAAAGTGAACTTCTAACTTTGTTCATTTTTCTCTTTTTCTAGTATCCTTTAAGGCAATAAATACTGCAGGAATATTCCCATAATAAAAACTGAATGTTTGTGGATGTAACCATCTCCTTTTCTTCCTTTTTTAAGTCCAACTTAGTTAAAAATTCAGAGTTTCACAATTGATTTTGCACAAACTGAATTCTAGTTTCAAGTTTTACATTAGGTACAAAGGTATACATCAAGAAAATGATAAAAGAAATGATAGTGTAATCCATGCATTATTTAATAATCAAAATTAGACTTCTGTACGTCTAATAATTCTGAAAAATGAGAATATAAGAACTGTCTTAATTTTGTGCAGTTGAATTTCAGCATCCTGATGACATTGTATTATTTGGAATTCAGTTGAATAGTGCATATATTGAAACAAGGCTGAGCTGAACATCACTGTAGTTCAAATTATGTCATTAATACAATCTAGCATTTAAAATATCTAAGGAAAGCTGCTCCTTAAAATAGTGTGGACAAAAGAATAAGGTATCAAAAAAGGGTAGGAATCAATTTTATAGGGGTAAAAACTTCAGACAAGATGATTAAAGAGGGATTTGTAATGTTTAAATAAATATTGTTAATTTTAATCAATACTGACCATATATGACATAGAAAGTTTTATATATTGATAATTTTCCAATATTTAGAAAAAGTATTCAACAAGGACAAGAAGTTTTTGTAAGTTATTACTCATTTACATCTAAAGTTTAGATGTTGCATCTGTTTGGGGTAATATTTCTTAGCAAATACATATATATATATATATATATATATATATATACATACACATATGATTATAAATATTAAAAATACAAGAATGCCAGGTGTGGTGTGCACATCTGTAATCTTGACTGGTGAGTCAAGAAGCTGAGTCAGGAGGATTTCTGGGAGTTCAAAGCCAGTATGGATTAAATAGTGAGTGCAAGACCAGGCAGAACTGTACTTGTACAATAAAAATTATACTTGCACAATAAAAGCACATGAGATTTAGTTAAACCCAGCATGTAATTTACCCTGAAAATATTCTTGATTTAAATGACCCCAAATTCTGTTTGAATTAAATTTTTATACTGCTCCTATTCTAAAAAAATTCATGTACTACTTATTGGCCATTTGTACTTCCTCTGAGAAGTGTCTATTCATCTCAAATTCCCATTTTTTACTAGATATTTAAATTTGAGGGGTCTGAGTTTTTGGAGTTCTTTATATATTCTAGATATTAGTCCTCTGTCTAAAGATTAGCTGGCAGAAACTTTTTCCCATTCTGTGGGCCATCTCTTCACTCTGCTGCTGGTTTTCTTCACTGTACAAAAGTTATAATTAGATGTGATCCTATTTGCTGATTTTTTAATAATATTTCCTGTAAAACTTGGTTTTGTTCATACAGTCTTTGCCTACACCTGTGTATTAAACAGTTTTACCTAGCCTGTCTTCCAGCAGATTAAGTATTCTTGCTTTAAAATTTAGATCTTTGATCCATTTTTTACTTTAGTTTAATGCATGGTGATGGACATGTCTATTTTTAATCTTCAGAATGTGAAAAGCCAGTTTCTCCAGCACCATTTATTAATGAGACTATTTTTCTTCCAGTGAAGATGTTTGGTTGCACTGTCAAAGGTAAGATGGCTGAGTGTGTTTAGGATTCCACGTGCATCTTCTATACTGTTCCACTGATTCTCATGCCTTTATATTGTCATGCCATGCTGATTTTATTACAGTAACTCTGTAGAATAATTTTACTTCAGGGATTGTAAGGCCTACTGACTTATCTTTATTGCCTACTAATGCTTTCACTGTTCTAGGTTTATTCTACTTCCATATGAATTTTATGAATGTTTTATCTAGATCTGCAAAGTATGTTAATAGTATTTTGATTAGGATTGCATTAAGTCTGTAGAGCTGTTTTGGGAGTATAGTCATTTTTACTATTTAGATTCATCCTGTCTAAGAGCAAGGGATATCTTTCCATTTTCTGATGTCCTCTTCAATCTCCTTTTGTAGGGTACTGTAATTTTCACAGTACAGATCTTTCACTTCCTTTGGAAGATTGATTCTCAAGTGTTTTATTTTTAGATGCTATTGTGAAAGGTGTAGTTTCCCTAATTACTCTCTCAGTGAGTTTGTTGCTTATGCATAAGAATACTATTAACTTTTGAGTGGTAAGTTTGTATCTCATTACACTACTGAATTTGAATGTTAAATTTACAAGTTTTTGGTGGAAGTTTTTAGGTCTTCTATATACAATATCATGTCATCTGCGAATAATGATAATTTAACTTCTTTTCCTAGCCTTACTCCTTTTATTTTTTCTCTTATCTAATTGCTCTGGCTAATGTTTCCAGAATCATATTGAATAGGAGTGGTCATAAAGGACATCTTTGTCTTGTTCCTGCTTTTAGGATGAAAGCTTTCAGTTTTGACCACTTAATATGAAGGTGGCTGTTGGTTTTTCATAGATGCTTTTTGTCAGACTGAGTTAAAAACCATCTGTTCCTATTTGCTGTCAAGTTTTTATCATGAATGGGTGTCAGACTTTATCAAATACTTCTTCAGCATCTATTGCGATGATTATGTGGTTTTTTTGTCTCTGGTTCTGCTAATATAATGTATCACATTTATTGATTTTCATATGGTGAACCATTCCTGAATCCCTGGAATGAATTCTTCTTAGTCATGATGTCTATAATCTTCTTGATGATTTGCTGCATTCTGTTGTGTTTTGTTTTGCTTTGCTTTTGTTTTTATACATACTATACTCTTCTTATTGCAATAACTTTGCCCTTGTCCAGAATTGCCTTTGTTATTCTAGGTTTCTTCTGGTTCCTTATGAATTTTAAGGTTGTTTTCTCTAGGTCTTTGAGGAATACTATTGGTATTCTCACTGTGATTGCATTAAATCTATATGACAGTTTTGGAAGTATGACAATTTTGTATATTCATTCTCCCTATTAAAGAACTGGGATATCTTTCATTTTCTGATACCTTCTCAATATCCTTTTTTGGCATAATACAGTTTCTTTGCAGAAGTCTTTCATTTCCTTAGTTTGTTTGATTCCTAAGTATTTTATTTTTCATTATGTTAGTGTGAAAGATGTTGTTTCTGTAATTTCATTCTCAGCTAGTTTGTTGTGTACAGACATACTTCTGATTTTTGAGAGCTGACTTTGTATTCTTCTATCAAATTTGGTTGTTAATTCTATGAGTCTTTTGCTAGAGTCTTAGGGTCTTCTATGGAGAGGATCATGTCTTCAGCAAAAACTGATAATTTAGTTTAATCCAATCCTTTCCATATTCCTTGTCTTTCTGCAGCCTAATTGCTTTAGCTAATCTTTTGAGAACTCTGTTTTGCAAGAGTAGTGATAGTGTATATCCTTTTCTTATTCCTGATTTTAGAATGAAAATTTTCAGCTTTATTCCATTTAGTATGATGTTGGCTGTTGGTTTGTTAAGTTGGCTTTAATTAGATTGAGACACAGACCCTCTATTACAATTTTCTTTAAGGTTTCCATCATGAATGTATGTTGGATTTTGTAAAATGCTTATCTGTATCTATTAAGATGACCACATAATTTTTGTCCTTGACTTTGTCAATGTGATTCAGTGTATTTATTGATTTGCATATGTTGAACCATCCACGCATCACTGGAATCTTTCTTGGTCATGTTGTATAATCCACTCAGCATCACTGAATATTCAAGGAATGAAAATTAAAATAACATTGAGATTACAGCCATGCCAGAAAAAATGGTTATCATTAAGAAATCAGCCAAAGATATGAGGGAAAAGAGAATCCTTTTTCATTGCTGGTAGAACTGTAAATTAACGTAACCATGTTGTAAAGCAATAATATGGAGATTCCTCAAAAAACAAAAACTAAAGTTTCCATTAAACCTAACTATGGTAGGAGTCTTCTCAAAAATCTTAAACTCATTATACCATCATGATACATGTATATCCATATTTATAGCAGCACACTTTACAATATCTAAATCTTAGGCCAGCCCAAATACCCATTAACAAATAAATAAAGAAAATGGGTTTTTTTTTAAATGTAAAATGAAGCATTTCTCTGCCATAAAGGATAGCCTTGAGATATTTTTAATCAAATGGATGCATCTCAAGACCATAATGTAAAGGAAATAAATCAGAAACACAAGTTTAAATCTTACATTTAAATGTTATCTGAGAAAACCAAACTTGAATAAGGAAAAAAATGGAGGATGGATATTAAGAAGTAGGAAGAACTTTTCCAAATGGAAAGAAGAACAAAAGATGGGGACGAGAGGCAAGAAAGGGAAAAGGGACTTCAAGAAAAAGTATTTGAAGGAAAAAGTGGAAACAGATTTTTTTAAATAGAGAGAAAAAGAAGGGCTAGAGGGAGGAGAGGGGCAGTGAACAAAAGAAATAAGTTAAGATGTGTTATGCTCATACACAAATTCCCCATAACAAATGTGATCATCATGTTAATACAAACATGTACTAACAAAAATAAATCAATGTTTAAAAACAGACCTCAGTATGCATTTTATTTTTGCTCCATTTTTCATGATGAATGACTTTCATAAATTAGTAAAACATTGAGAAATTTAAAATCCTTTTTAAATTTCACAAATGATTTGTCTAAATGTGTGTTAATAACAGTATTTATATTGCTCTCCTGCCGGTTCCCGCTTGTGGTTTGCAGCTGCCATGAACTGCGGCCCCCCATGCCACCCTGCCTTGGAGCCAACTGAGTATGGACTGAAACCTACAAACGCTGAAGTCTCCCAGAAAGCAGCATCTCGGCCTGTCTCTTTGCGACCCGAGCGTCTCGGACCCGTAGAGTGTCCTGGGCTGTTTGGATTGAAAGTCTGCGCATACCTGCATCTCGGTGCCACTGTTTGGGACTGGTAGGCCCGCCCTTCATCCACAGGGAACTGCCTGGAGATCTGCATCTGGGCCAGGTCTGTTTGGGCTTGTAGCCCCGCCCTTCACCCCCAGGAGGTCTCCCAGAAAGCAGCATCTCAGCCTGTCTCTTTGGGACCCGAGCCTCTCAGACACGCAGAGTGGCCTGGGCTGTTTGGATTGGGAATATTGTGGAGACTGGCATCTTGGCCAGGTCTGTTTGGGATTGGGAACTTTTCAGAAACCAACATTCTGGCCTGACTCTTTGGGACCTCTAGGCCCTTCACTCTCAGGGAACCTCCTGGAGACCTGCCTGGGACAAGGCACGGAGGCCTGGCCTGCCTGAGATTCCACAGGCTCCGGGGTGGCCACACCCAGCATTCGCCTTACAACTGAGGGAGCCAGGAGCCCACAGAGGGGAGTTAGGACCCTGTGAGGAAGCCAAGAGCCTGTGGGGGAGCCACTGCCCCTCCAGGAACTGAGGGTGTAAGAGGTAATTTGCCACAATGCAGAGAAAGATTAGGAACACCGCTCAAAGTAAGGAAATATAGAAAAATGACAAAAAGAAAGACCAAAAGGCAGACTCAAAGCCCTAGCCCTCCCCAAGAAAGCTTAGAAGCTGTGTACATAGAAGAAAAAAGAAGCCATACACCTGAAATGTCTGAAATGATATCAAATGAAATAAATATGCAAATAGGGAAAGCTACAGAGAAATTCAAACCAGAAATACTTGCCCAGGTAAAAGAAGAATTGATAAAACAGTGAAAGAAATAGTGAACACATCTAGTGAAAACACAGCTAAAAAATTAGAGGAACAAAGCAAACAGATAGAATCCCTCAAAGAACAATATAAGAAACAAACAGAATGCATAAAGCAGATTCAAAGAGATATACAGGAAATGAAAAATTCTATTGAAAGCTGTAAAAACTGCCTCAATGAAAGTGAAGAAAGAATTTCAGACCTCGAAGATAAGATTGCAGCCAGTGAGCAGGAAAGACAAGATCTTTTAAAAATAACAAAGAATCAGGAAATAACAATAAACACCTGCAAGATGATGCAAAGAAAAATAACATAAGATTAATAGGGATAAATGAAAAAGAAGGGGACAGCCCAAATGATATCAAGAGGATATTTACAGAAGTAATAGCTGAAAACTTCCCAAACATGAGAAGAGAAACAGACATCTGGATAAGTGAAGCATATAGAACTCCAAACAGCCATAACCAAAATAAAACT
>PVJX010009589.1:18496-60669 GCA_004027295.1 Dolichotis patagonum | reverse complement strand
TTTGAGGGAAAGCAGACAGAAGTCATTAGATAAGGACAAAGATTATAACTTTAAATAAGATCTGGGTGGCTGCAGGTTTTGCAGAATCCCTCCTGGCCTTTGTGAGGATGAAAAGAAGCCAGCAGCTTCCCCCTCCTGCTGCATTTAAACAAAAATGGAAAATTGTAACAAAACAGCTAGATGGTTCCTCTTTTCCATCGTCGCTTTTCTTTCTCCTCCCTCCCTATTTTCCAGAGAATGTGACTTTTTTAAACGATTGTGTTTTCATGAAGTCATTTTGCAACATTTTAAGATCAATTCTTGCTGCTTCTGCTTTCTCCTTACCAATTAAAACCGTCTTAATTAATCCTCATTATCCCAGGAAAGGCATACAACAAACAAAAACAAGGATCTCTAGAAAGTTCATGAAGGTTCTCTGGAGTTATCCACTTCCTGTATTTGCTAGAAATGTAATAAGCAGTTCCAGTAGAAACCATGTATCCTGAGGTTTTGTTTTGTGTAACAGTTGTTTATTTACTGTTTTTTTTTAAACTGTCATTGTGTTTTGGCTTCAAGGCTGTTAAACAAGTCTCCGGTATTAAGTAAACTTCTCTGACCCTGCCGATTTCCTGTCTTGTCAAACCTTTCCTTGTAAGAATAACAGTGTTCTTTTACTTGGTAGTGTAGAGCATGATGTTTTTGGCATGGGCAACATTTTTGACTTGCAAAAATTGGTGATCTCAAGTGTGAGAGAAGTGAAGTCTTTCTTTAGCCCCAAATAATAAGTAGGAATCTTTTTATTTTGCGCCAACTTACTAAACTTGCTAGGACGGGGATACCGAGTGAACATTTCGCTTCTACGAAACTCACGTAATCCCTCCAATGCTGTCCACTTTTATCCACTGTCTTCTGCTTAAATAAGCCCTGCCTTTAAAACACACCCACTCCGACACGCGTCTTGTGGCAGAAGTGGCATCATTGTTACAGGACAGGATGGAAGAGACCCCTCGTTTCCTAACCTGGGCATACTGAGGGCTCCCTGCATGGTTCTCGGATGGAGTCCATAGCAGAAGAATCCACAGAATCTAAAGTCTGCACTCACGGCCCCCTGCTCACCCACGCGAGCACACAAGGGAAGGTGACTGTGTGACAGCATCTCCCCTGTGGTTTGGTTCACCTCTTCTTTTTCAGCAATGTGAACACTGTGACAACGTGGGCTGAGACTGTTGCTGTAAAGACTGACAAACGGCTAAATTACCATCAAACACTGAGAATTAATTGGAAGAAAGCACAGTGGGTCAGTGTGAAGGTGTCAGGGGCTAAGTCCTTATAAGCAAAGCAGCCATCCCAGCAACTAAGTCTCAGCTGACAAGAAATTCCTAAATAGTGGTACCTCGGTCCCTGATTAATTGTTTATTAATTCTCTCCAGAATTCCGATCACAAATCAAACTGTACACAAGCTGAATCAAGGTTCCCCATCAGGTCAACACTGAACCCAACTGTTGAATTTGATTCGGTTCTACTGCATCTCAAGTAGACAGAATTTAGAAAATTAAATACTAGTGTCTAAAATCTCTCTTTCAATCTATAGCCCAGAAGTATTGTTTCCATAAAGAGAACAGTGACAAGGAAAAAACTGGGAATTGAGATGCAGTCGTCAACCTAATCTGGAATACTTTTCCACTAAAACTCTGGGACACAGTGACAAACTCAATTTGAGATTTTTTTTTTTAAAGAAATTCCTCCCCAAACTCCATTCTGTCGTTCATTAGAAGGTGTTTGCTTCTCCCAGAATTGAGTACAGGGAGCGTTACACTGTGTTAGCAAGATCGATTTCATTCCAACCACATACGTATACCTTCATGTACATGGGACAAACCACTACTGATTGTCCTTTGAGAAAAAATGGGCAGTCACGCTAGATATGGACTTATCACACTCTTCACTTTTTGATATGAAGTTATGTGACATAATAAAATGAAAATTATTTTAAAATTTAAAAACCAACAGGCTTTAAAAAAAAACAAATTTCAAGTAAAAAAAGATGAAAATCCAAACTAAATTCCATAGTTGATTGGCAGTCTCGACTTTATTGGAGAGTATTTGTGGGCCTCAGGTTTCAAATCAGACTGCCCCAGTTCAAACCTTAGCCCCACGCTTTCCCAGGGGTAGATTTGGACAAGTTAATTAAGCTCTCAAGCCTCAGTGTTCTCTCCATAAAATGGGGGAAATTATACTCTAACTGGGTCAAACTATGTCACTACTAAATTACTAGAAAACGTATCTTAAGTTTAGTTTGTGCTGAGTTCTACCACAAAACAAACTCCAGTATCAGTGAACTTTCCGGTTATAAATCCTACACGTTTGTAACAGGCAAATCATTTTAAAACTGCTTTACAGCATTCATCAATCTAGAGGATTTTCTGATTAACAGTTGTTAAATATTTGCCCACTTAAGAGAATACATAAGATATTGGGCCATATGAAATTATTCACTTGTCATTTGTTTTCTACTTTTTCTTCTTTTGGTTTTCTGAGACAGGATCTCAGAATGTAGTCCAGACTGGCTTTGAACGCACTGTGTAGCCCAGTCTGGTCTCAAATTCTCAGTGACTCTCCAAACTCAACCTCCTAAACACCGGGATTAGAGGCACACACGCCACACCCTGCTTATTTTCTGCTTTTAAAAGTCTACAATCCTACTGTGTATTTAGTCTAACTAGCATCAATATGTCGTCTTGCATTGATTAGTGACAGACGCACTTCATACACACAGAACAACACTGTTAATGACCACCACATTCAAGATTGTTTAGCAACCTTAATGCTGTGGGTTACGATGATAGGATTCATGAAAGTAACCTTATTAATTATAGAATTGAAAGCACCACGGTTCTCTGGTGGCCAGTTTAGCTTCAAGCAGAGTGCTCATGAAGCAGGGTATGGTAGGCATGCCTATGATCCCAGCCCTTGGGAGGCTGAGGCAGGAGGATCCTTGTGAATTCAAGACCAGCCTGGGCTACGAAGTAAGCTCAAATTCAGCCTGAACTGCGTAGAGAGACCCTCTCTCAAAAGGAGTAAAACAATTTAGCTATGGTATTTATGACAAACCAATCAACCAAAAAAGTGCAAACAATGAAAATGACAAATGCAAGCATGTTCAAATGACCTGTGTCTCCTCTCTCTCTGTCTCTCTGTCTCTGTCTCTCTCTCTCTCTCTCTCTCTCTCTCTCACCACAAATGTCATTTCTGAACTCACAGTGCAGGAATAACAGAGGGCAGGCTAAATTATTCCTCACCCAAGTCCCTTCCTGTTTTATGTGAGTTGGTATCAAAACTAGAGACAAAATTTGAATCATGAATTTAGGTGACTTCCAAAATCTTCAGACTTTATCCCTGTTCTCATAATAACGCTGCTCGCTTTTACTTATGCTATTTGTTTTGATCTTTGAGCCTATGAGGTAGAGTAGGCATATTCTTTTTTCACAAACATAAATACAGGCTGCAGTACGGCTTGGAGGTAGCCTAACATACAGAAATCTCCATCGCCAGCACTGCAATCAATAAATAAATAGCTCAGCTTAGAAATCCCAGGAGAATCCTATCTTGTATCTGACCTTTGAACACATTCTTCCTGGGTTAATGTAGTACTCAAATTCCTGCTTGATGTGCCACGGATTTCCCCCGGGGATGAGTCCATTTAGGGGCTTTTAGGGCTTGCCTGTTACTCTGAGACCACTAGAGGGCCTTTCCCTTGACCACAAAGCCTAAAATTCTTTCACCAGCGCTTTAGGAAATCTTTGTTCTAGCACGGGACACCTTCTGTTCCCTACATACAGCTCATCAGGAAGAAACCCTCTCCCGGCCCTTCCAGATACCCTGCCCTTGATTTCCTTTCTCTCTTCAATGTTGATCAAAAAACCTGTTACTAGGTACTCAGGGGTGAACTCAGGAAGTACTGAACTATGTCCTCTGCCCATATACGTTTGTATGTATGTGCTAGGGATCAAACTCAGGGGCATCTTACCACCAGCCTACATGTCCAGCCCCTCCGGTTTTATTTTAGTACAGGGTGTTACTAAGCTGCCTAGCCTAGGCTCTAACTTTCCATCCTCCTGCCTCAGCCTCCCATAGTGCTGGAGTTGCAGGTGTGTGCCATCACGCCTGGTCCCTCTGAGCACTGTAGATTTGTAGACAAACCCCCGTTCCTGTCTGGTCCAGGTTGAGCTGAGCTTTTTGGGTGCCCTCTAATCCTTAATGCCCTGCTTAACGCAGTGCCTACTATTTTCCCGCATGGTGGCTCTGCTATGCCTCCCGAAGCTTCAGGTGTGGCCTCCTCTACCTCCATGCTGTCTTTTTAAAAAGGATCCCTGTGCCTTTTAGCAGAACCTATTTTTTTAAAGCATATTTAAATTGCACAACCAGCATTTAAAATACTGACCAAAAGTGACTTCTATAAGTTCTAGACTCTGGGACAATCTGATCTCACTACCATGAACCAGGATAGAACTGGCAGCTGAAAGGAGTCACACCTTGTCTCTCAGCCCCATGCCCTTTGACCCAAGCCCCTGGGGTTAAGGGTCAAGGGTCAAGTTTGCAGCCCAGCTCTTTGGATCTCACAAAGGATCGTGGTGTGATTTTCCATCAAACTTTCCCTGTGCAAATGGCTGGATTTTGTGTGTACGTTTGTTTTAAATTAAACAGAATCAAAATGTGCTTTGAAGCGAATTCTTTTATTTTAGGATTTTTGGAGTTTTCTGAAAAGGTTTTTAATTGCTTCCTGAGTGGCACTGAAATACGTCACGTGTAGCCTTAGAAGGCAGTAATTTGACAAAGTCACCCAGGAAAAATAGCCGAGCCCTGATCCTCCACCCCCAAGACAAACTACTTTCGAATGTTTCTTATTTTCTTGGCTTTTAGGCTCTGCACGCATGTCTGTATCTCGATGGCTTTCATTATCCCGAATGTGAGTGCTCTCTCCTGTCTTTCCTGGGGCTAAGGAGGCCTAAGCTTCCCTTCCCCTCCGCCGTGCCCTCCTCTCCATCTTCCTTCCTGTCATCCTCTCAGTGAGGTTGTTCAACAACATTTTGGTTACATTTACAGCCAGAGCCTACAGAATACTATGGTAGCATATTTATGGGATGTTTTGTGGGCTTCTTTTTCCCTAAAAGCTTTTTTCCTGTTGCTGTCATCTTTGTGGGTTTATCATCAATGTCTTGCTATGTTCACTGATGGAATAGTAAGACTATTCCCTTGAGTAGTGTCAAATCCAAAGCCAGTCTCTCCCTTTCTCTTCTTCCTCTAAGCGCTTTCCACTTTTGAGCCCATCTCCAGCCCCATCACCTCGGACTGCCTCCTCGCCTGCCTGCTGTTGTTACCATCCTGGACTTACCTTCTTCACAGAAAGCATTTTTGGTGCTGAAACTTGAACCCAGGGCTTCAGGAGGCCAGTGCTTCCCAGTTAGCCACACCCCCAGGTAGGAATTTCTCACATCTCTGTTCTCCAGGGGATTTCTCATCACTTAGCTCTCCTGCTTTCTGATTTGGGTTTGAACCTACATTTTGGTGAAAGCAAGTCTGCAGTAGCTTCTCTCCAAACTTTTTTTTTAAAGGAAATAAAACAGAACCATAAAATGAAACAAAACAGTGATAAGACAGTAGAAAATCCATAATAGTTACTATATTGCATATTTCTAACCTCTAAATAGTTGCTCAGACTACCAGCTTTGGGTTTGCAAAATCAATCAAACAATACAAACATTAGGTTATTTCTTTACTTCAGTTGCTATCATCTCTGCCTGTGCTCCCCCAAATCAGCCCATTGCTGGGGAGCAGGCCTGGTGTGGCCTCCTTTGTGGCTCTCTCTGGCCAGCAGGCTGCGGCTGGCACACAGTGGGGCTGTGTGGCTTCCTTCCTGTTTCTCCCCAGCTGGTGTGGTCACTGCTGGGGCACCCATACATTTTTTTAATTGAGGTAACCAAACATATAAATCACTAAATGTAAGTGTCCAGCTCATGAATTTTTCGGCACATATACATTCACATAACCACCATCTAGAAGAAACTATTGGATAATTCCAGCCATCTGTAGGGTTCCTGTATGCCTCTGCCAATCAATAGTCTCTGTCCCTATCTATTTGGATCCCCATTCAGACTTCTGTCACCATCAACTAACTTTGCTGATTCTTGAGTTACAAGTGACAGAATCGTGTAGGATGACTCTTGTGTCTGGCTTGCTTTTGGACTTAGGAGAGTCATCCATGTCTGGGATGGCTGGGACCTGGAGTTCCTTCTTTTGCTTATTTTTTGCTATGAGATGTGGTATGAATGGAATGTATTTGGATATTGTAGATAGAGCTTTTGTAAAGAGTCTAGAAGTAGAATTGCTAGGACACAGGATATCTATCATCCGTTTCTTGAGAAATGGCATAGTTAGAAATATTTTTGTTAGGTTGCATATTAGGCTAGGCTGAACTGTGCTATAGTGACAAATACACCTCACTTCTCAGTGGCTTAATATAAGACCTGATAAAAATATAATGTGTCATGTATTTACATAATAACAACTTATTACAATAGAAGACATTTGCCATTCATCCTTCTGAAAGTCCTCCCTCTCACTTCAAACATACCAATCTCATTTTTCTTGCTGCTGTCTGAAACACTTCTAGAAGTCTTCATTTATGAGTTGCTTTATGAGATGTGATAAAAAATATGATGAACACTGCTGCTGGCTGTCATCCAGTGAAAGGCAAGCTCTTCAAAAAATCACCATATTTCCTTATCAGCCTTATTGACCAGATCTGGCACTGTGTGACCCTCTGCTTCTTCCCCCAAGGCAGAATGACCATGAAAGGTAATTCTGAGAGATTCAGGACATCAAGGCAGCCATGACAGTGCAGTGCAAGACCCTCAGGAAAGAGGACTCCAGAGCTGCTTCAGAAAGTGGCCGGAATGATAGGATTAAGTATGTTCAAGGGAAAGGGGGGTATCTCAAGGGGCAATGCATCTCTTATTGTAATAAATGCTTCAGTTATTATAATAATTTTTTTTAAATTTCAACGTTGAGTATTTGTTTTTGTTGTTGGTCTGTTTGTTCATTTTGGTATTTTTGAGACAGGGTTTCACCATATAGCCCAGGGTAGCCTGGAACCCGTGGCGATCTCTCTACCTCAGCTGCCCAAGTTCTGGGATTACAGGCCTACACCGCCACACCCAGCATTTGCTATATTTTTGCTTACACCTTATTCCAAGGCTCCTCCTCGCTCACAAATTGGGCCCAAAGTCAGGACTGTCCAAGGCAGCTGGTGTCCATCAATTCAGTGATCCAACCTCCTTCATATTGGGTCATTGTTTTACAATGCTGGGGGTTGAACTCAAGACCTCAGGCACGCTGACCGCTCCCTCAGCCACAGAGTGCTCCCACACTGCACCCTCTCCAAATGAGGCCGATACAGAAAGCACAGGGGTCACAGCCCTCTCGTGGGGACATGGCCACATCACTTTTTTTTGCAGTCACTCAACCTGAACACAAGTTCCTTGAAGAGGAAGGATGGGTGAGAATCCACAGGGCCGAGTGTGATCACGTTTCCCACACTGCTCCGTTGCACACAACCCGATTCCAGCACTGCCTGGCAATGTGGCCAGGGACTGAGGGCTGTGTCGACAGGAATCACTTTCCTTGGGTCCTGAAGTCACAACTCCACTGCCTTTGTGGCTCATTCTGCAGAAACTGTTTTTCTCTTTGGGATTTTTAAAAAGAATTTTCTCTTTATCCTTAGTATTCTAGCATTTTACAATGACATCGGGGGTATTTTATTTTCTCACCTTAAATCATTGCTTTTTTGGGTACCATTTTCTAGATGATATTCTTCAGTCTGACCTTGTCGATTTTTAAGAATCTTTTACTTTTAAATTTTTAATTTTCAAGAGATTCATCTTGTTTGCACACTTTCCCTCAGGAAACACCCTGTGGTGGCAGGAAGAGTGACTCATGATGACCAAAACTGCTTCGACGGTTTCCTCTGCCTCACATTCCTTCTGTGTTTGCCCTTTGTGTATTTGTAATTACTTTTGTTTTTTTAACTTCATCTTTTGCATGAGAGAATTTCTTCTTGCCTCTGGAGGTCTCTGGCTGCTTGTCCTGGTGCTGAGGAACTTGACTCGCCCTTCCATGTGCCGACTTCCCCTTTATCTCCTGGCTTCCATCCACCTCTCTCTCTGCTTCCTGGTCCAGAACACAGTCAGGTCAGGGTCCCCAGACACGGAGCTTCCTGCCTTCTCCCAGGACAGGGGAGAGGTGCCGAGGAGACACTGTGTAACTTCCTGGTCCAAATTTCCGGGGTCAGACCTTCCATTTGGGCTCCCTCCACCACCCCATCTTGATGAACACCAAAAGCCATCCATTTCTAACCTTTCTAGATTCTTTAGAGCAACTCGTCTTGTTTCTTTTTGGCTTTTTACCCTCATTTTGGGGGTTTTTTTGCTTTTGGTACCATTCTCCACCCTGCTCGGTCAGCTACTGCTGCAGTTGGCATTCCGTCGTCCAAAGCAATTGTCCACTCAACATCTTCTTGGCAGCTGTCTTTGGCCTTGGGAGTTTAGACCTTTTTAAATTTCCTCCTGTCATTTATAGGAGGTTTCTCTAGAGAGCAGACAGAAATGCTTGTCTTTAATTTCCCATGCTTAGTTAGAATCATAACTACTTCCTAAAGCCAAAATGTAACCACATCACTCCCCTGTCTAAAATCTGGTCCTGGAATCCCTTGTCCACACTGATCCTGACCCCCGTGTATTAGTCCACAAAAGTATTTCAGGATTTGACACTCGGTAACTCTTTTCCTTGACGCAGCACTCCTAAGTGACTATTTGCTGGTTCCCAAACATGAGCACTCTTGCTGGCTTTTAAGGCAGTATATTAACTTTGCACTACCTGAAATCTACTCATTTTCTCCCTAAAATCTATCCTTTCTCTTCCCTATCACAGAGTCTTTGACTTTGCTGGGCAAAAGTTGGCCTCTTCCCATGTGTTCATACAGCACTTAACATGCATGTATAAAAATTCTATTTTCCTGATCCTACAGTGGAGAATTTAGATGTAATGTTTCCCAGTTCTACAATGGGAAACTTCAATACAAAATACGACCTTCCACAGCTAAACTTGTACCTTATTCTTCTTGTACCTTTCTAGCATTTAACAAAGTGTCTACTCTACCTCAGATATTCAATGTACGTGTAACAAACGAGTGACACAGACGAGGTGACCAGAGACTCCTTGGGTGCTGCAAAGCTTGTGCACCCAAGGGCAAAATCCGCACCTGGAAGTCCATATGCTCAGGTCCCAAATTGTGCCTGACTTCAGCCTCAGTGTATTACCTGGTGCATCCACTTCATCTTTCTGCTTAGAAATCTCCTCCGTTGTAAGACGGAAAGTCATCATTTTTTGAAGCAAAGTTAAAAAACTACTTTGAGCTCCCAAACCTTGTAAAGCAGTCACAATCAAGTCACCAGTTCTTTCTAACCCCTGAAACTGTGTGGTTTTCCTAATTATCGAGATAAGCTCCTTCCTGCTAAGGACCTGGAAGGCGAGGTGCCCCCCCACCCCCACTGCCGAACACCCCACATCCACCCACCTTAGATTACTCGCTGCCAAGGCGACCCTGCTTTTGTTGACAACATCCTCGGTAAATATCGCCAAGGCTTTTAGCAAGACGCACCCTCTCTGCCTGACCTTGTTCACTCAGCAGCGACCTCAGAGGAGCCTACAGGCAAGTCCCACCCCACAGCTGCTGCCTGTCTTGGTCATCGTGTCCTCGGCAGGATTTCTTTTGTAATAGATTCCCAGCTGTATGGAAAGTCCCAGTGATTGCAGTCAACAGATTTGCAGGTGGGAAAATCCGGAACCATCAGTCTGCCCGCCTGAGCATCTTTCCCCAAAGGTCTGATGGGATAACCATGGGTCATCGGTTCAGAGCCAGCAGATATGCGCCCTCCGAGGTTTTGCTGCCCGACCTTAACTATTTGAACTATTGTTTGTTTAGGTTCCTACACAGAGATAGTAATACTCACTGTAAGCACAGACTGTGAGTCTACTAAGTAACGTGTCCCAAGCCAGTAGCAATGTGAGTTTCCCCGGCAGCATTTGTTTTAGCAGCTCACTGGCTGCCAGCATGTGAGCCGGCACTGACCAGTGAGCACGCTGGTCCGGCTGCTGGGAATTTCTGCCACTCCTTGGGTCTTCCCCTTCCAGTCTAAGTGTGTATCACAGGAGAAAGTGTTTGGAACAAGCACACCCCTGGGTGTGCTGACAAATACTGCGATACTGAATCTAAATGAGAAATTGCAAGAAAAAAATCATTAAATAAGGGCCAGGGATTGAGCTCAGCAGCATAAGTGCCTGCCTGGCAAGCGTGTGGTCATGGGGTGAGTTCGATTCCCCGGTACCCACCCTCAAAAAAATCATTAAATCCTAACACGATACATCAGGAACAGACTTCATATCTTATAGTAGGCAGTGATTTTGTAAATTTCCTTTAGTAGAATTTTATACACCCATGTGGTCGCTCTTTTTCCTTGGGAAGTTTTTCTGTTTGCAAGTAACCGTGATGCAGCATTATCCCCGACTCAAATCGCACCTCCAGGACTCTCGTGATGTGGTAGCTCTAGTTCTTCTGAGAAGGAGAGGCCCAAGGTCACGCTAACCATGCTGCCACTTACTGTCCACTGAGGTAGAGGGAAATGGCCCTCGGGTTGTCACTGGTCCTCGTGCCCGCGTAGCCTCAGTCACACTGGACTCAGGCACTGCAGGAGGAGGCAGCTGAGGAGATTCTCATCCATCACGCAAGGGGTCCAGCAGTCGTTCATCCATGAGACCACCTTTACTACACTCTCTGAAATTCTCTTTCCTTGGATGCGTCGTCCCGGTTCCGAATCATGGCTGGAATTCTCCTTCGTGTACGCAGGGGAGACACAGCGGAATCACACACACTCTCCTGAGATCCTCTCTTTCCATCCTCGCTCTTCCAGCGAGCTCCTCCCCCTTCATCTCCCCATCCTCCGGGTCTGCACTTGGTCGTGGGTCAGGTCATATTCTCCACGGTTCCCTAACATGGCTTTAGGACCTGTAGGGCTACCTGCCAAGGGGGCCCAATTCCCCATCAGACATCTGAGTCCCCACTCCGACAAAGCAGGGTGGCAGCTGGGAAGGACGGGGGTGACACAAGCCATCCCTCAGATGGTATAGCCTCTGCCTGCTGTCTTTTCCTTCATGTTTTCTCAAAGCCAGTATATACAAGGTGAATGACTGTGCCCAGGGAAATTTTTTTTTTTTGCCAAAAGCAGAAAAATTGGAGCTTAAATATCTACTGCTTTCCTCTGTCCATTTTCATTGATTAAATCTGAAACATACATTCTGATTTCCAATCAAGTTCAATGATTGAAGGAACAAGAGCTTAAAGTACCTCTACTTTGATGATAGAAAGTCACTTAACTGCTTTTTAGTTTATATATTTTTTAAAAGTTACCCAGAAAGAAAGTATTCAAACAAGCCAGAGGACAAACATCAGGAAAGAAGGGAGTTATTTTTTGTTATTACCAAACTTTTCTCCTTTCTGGCAAGAACTCTTGCAAAAAATAGGTCAGTTTCATGTCACTATTGAAAAATATCCCCCAAACGGTCCTGGTTATTTATTTTTTTTAGCCTGTTTTTTACATAAAGAGTGTTTCATGAAAGACGCGCCCAAATAGCGCAAGCCCAGAGCTTGGGAACCTCGATCTGTTCCAGAGACCAGAGTTCCCACACGGCTCCCTAATACACCGCTATCAAGTTACCAGCTTGCCACAATTGCCTAATCTAACGGCGAGCTGAAGCTCTTGGGGCGCTGCTGTGGGAGGTGAAATTACCAGGGCGGATGATTCAGGCCGAGGGGTTGCAGTACTCAGGATTTAACATGCAAATCTCATGGGCAGCCCAGTACTCCACCTAAATCTCCAACCCCAGGCTAAGGCTATGTGGGATTACACTTCCCAAGGTCTTTTCCTCCTCTCGGAGGTAATGTCGTACATTAGCTCTGGTTTCTAGGAGACAAGGGTCAGGCAGAGGAGAAGGTTTAATTCCTCTGCTGGTCGTCTGTTCATACTTCTGTAACATCTTGATCTCAGAATCCCCAAAATGATTCCCAACAAATCTGACTGTTCTCTTGTACAGTGAAAAACTAAAACCAAAATGCTGGTTGTGTTTCGATGGCAGGTTCAGGACGGTGATGATGATAATAGCCTATAACTGTATCCAGTCATTTTTATATCCAAATTTCACTTACATTTGTTCTTATTCCTAACTCATTACCCAGTCCCAGAACCTGACCTGCAGTGAGCCAGGCTTACAAGTAGGATTTACGAGACTGATGAAGTCTAGCTCAAACGACAGGGTTGGAGGTAGATTTCTGCACATTTACGGAGGTGATAGGTAAAAGTCCAATGCTTGGACAGCACGGTTCTGGGGAGTGTGGTTGGTGGCTGAGCACCATGGCTCCCAAGAGGACAGGCCACTCTGGACCACTGGCTGCTAGAATTCTGGAATCAGTGTAAGACAAAACTGGAGTTTGACTCCTGCACTCCCAGCTCTGGAAGCGCTCCTGACTGGCTCAAGGTTCCGTCTTCGAAAGCATGATGGGCCACGTCCTCTGGGTGACCAGGTCCCCACAACTTCTAATCCCATGTCTTCTGCGTGATCACTGCCCAAGCTCCCAGCTCCCCTATGTCAGTCAGTCTAGGTCGGTGTTTACCCCTCTTAATGGTGAATTCTTTGGCTGAAAACTATCCAGATGTCCCAAAGAGCTAAATGATCAAAAGGTTGAATGGTTCTGTATGACGATGAGATTCAAAGAAATTTCCTAAGTAACAGAGTTTTGTTTTTTTACTTCAGATGAAATCTCATGCAGATGCCCAATATCTAAAACAGATGAATGTGGCACCGTGAAGATGATGCCTTGTCCCTGGTAACCCGAGGGGCCGTCACACACCCGGGGGCTCCTCGGAAGACGGATCGCAAGCCATCGTCACACAGGATGCCAAAAGGGAAGAGGAAACCAGAATGTTTGCGGCTCGTTTCAACAGCCACTCACTCCCTAATTATAACTTTTCTTCCGCGACCGGCCTGTGAACCCCAGCTTGTTGGATCCTATTCAGAGCCCAGGATGGAGTGACCTAGAGAAAACTGGCTTCCCATGCCCTGGCTCGATTTCTTCTTCAGGTTCTGCTCTTGTCTGTTCTAGGGGCCTCCGGTCAAACAATTGAGATGCCAGTTCCAGTCACACCTCTTTCCAGCTGTGTGCAAGGAGATTTGCACTCCCAAAGACTGAGTCTGCTGGTGAGCGCATGGAGATAATAATATTGACTTTATCCTTTGTGAGGGTAGAGAGAAATATACCCCCTGTAGAGAAGTATTGTGTGAAATGCGCATTACGTGTACTTTCGAGGTTGTTACTAACACATGGAATATGGAGACGAGAGAATTTTGGTTGGAATGCAGTCATCCTTAGAGATCCAGATGGCTCACAAAGGAGACAGATGTTGGAGAAAAACGAGCCGCTTTTTCTCAGCTTCCGCCCGGTGCTGTGAGTGCACAGGAGATGTGTGAGCTGAATATTGGTAGGAGGTGCAAGGAGGTAGATGCCTGCTCTGCAGATGAGCCCCGGTATGAGCCGAGGAGGCAGGGTGAAAGCAGCCCGAGGCCCCCGATGGCTTCGATGAGTTCAATCAGAAGTGGGAAGGCGCTGAAGACCACAGCTGGCAAAGAGCGGCACCTGTTAGGGCAGCAGCCTGAGGCAGGTCCCAGCTGGGCTCATCTGTACGCTCACCTGGGGGACTGACAAGTAATGGTGAGTGTTCCAAAAAAAAAAATGACGGCCACAGACTCAGGAGCGGTGATCCTCCTGGTGAGCTCCCCTCACCGCAAACACGCTCACCCCACCATTGTGCCAGTATCTGAGGGGGTTCAGGCACACTTAGCAACCAAAGAGCAGAGAGAGAGTAACTCTCTTCCCTCCACTGAATTCTAAACAGCACCCAAGGGTCATTCCTGCCTGCACGGTCCTAACAGAGGAAGAGAATAAAATAACCAAAGCCCAGGAGGTCTCTGCTGCACTAGGCGAGGGCACGTGTGTGCTGTATCTCCCATCCTGACCTCCGTCGCCTTCGCCCCACTCCCACCTCATAAGGTTCGTAACTATGCAATATATGTCACATTCAACTAAGATCAGAGTGAATTCCTGGAAAAACCCATGTGTAGAGAGCCCCTACGCTTACCCACACCCTGTCAGTCATGCCTGACAATCCCACCGAGAGGTCCAGGGCAGGCACCTGGGTGAGGTCCATGCCCTTTGAGTTCTGAAAGCCTAGTTTATCCACCTGCTGTTATAACTGCTGCGTCTGTGTGCTACGCCCTGTGTGCAGTGCTTTTCCTTTGCTGTCCCCCTGGCACCTCTTTCTGTCTGTGCCCTGTGCACAACTTCCCATGATCTCTGATAAATATAGCTGCCAGCTACTTGCTATGGCATATACCTTGATAATTGTTTCCTGGTCAAACACAAAGGCCTACTAACAGCGCATTCCCAGTAATAGCCCATTGCTCAGGAACATTTCTGGAAGTTCTCTTTCGTGAATGTCTTTAGTTGTGCTGTTGAGGATGCCGCCATATCTGGAATCAATTCAAAACATTTCCCTTTCCCTCTCTGGTGAGCGGCTGTGAGTGTGGCAGGCTTCGGTGACCCGCAAGAGAGAGACCCTGGCATCTCGGGACCTGCACCATGCGGTGACCTGGGGTGCCGGGAGAACAAGGAGCTCCTCCCCTCTCTGGTGAGTGGCTGTGAGCCTGCCGGCGCAAACATCTCATGTCCTCCCATCCCCTGTCCCGTGTCTCCCCCACCCCCACGCTTATCAAGTGGGAGCCAATGAACTGGACATGTGGTGAAAGATTGGCTATGTTGTTTTGTATGAACTCTCTGTATACAAAGATGTGGACAACCATTTGGAAGAAAAAAACAGACAATATGATAGTGAAGATCTCTGGTTGTCTGGCTTTAAAATTTATGCTTTCTTGTGTCCCGTTTTGTTCTGTTTTGTTGTGTTTAATTTTACCCCCCTTTAAAATAAAAAAAATTTAAAAAAAACATTTCCCTTTCATGGTCATGGTGACTTTGGGGACGAGTCTGAAGTTGCACGGAACCAGATCCAGTGAACGAGGTGGATGAGGACACGGTGTCGTGCTTTTTGCAAGTCTGCATTCCCATTGAGTGGGCCTCAGCTGTGGCATTCACTGTATGTTTGATCCCAGGTTGGACAAACATTCATGAAAGAGAACTTTCAGAACTGCTTCAGAAAATGGCAAGAAGGATGGGATAAGTGTGTTTGAAGTGTCAGGGTTTGAGTGGGATTAATGGCAATGTATGTTTTACTCTAATAAATTATATTTTATTTGGGCACCTCCTTACAAATTATTAGAGTATTTGAAGAAACAAAAAGAAATTTAGAGATTATTTTGTGCAGAAGTTAGAAACTTACAGCACCCGTGTTGCTTTCTTGCCTGTCCCGTGAATATGACATACAAATTAAGCAAGATTCCCTGATAACCCTTACCCATAAACGGGGCTAATCATCAGACAGTTCACTACACATCACTTAGGACAGTGATTCCACAGGAAGCTCTGAAAACTGCTCTTCTTCTTCTTACAAAGAAAGCCCTGGTAGCCTTTTCCCACTAAGCTATGAAGCAATCTCAGAAATCCTGTTAACACAGCATTCTAGGAAGCCACCTCCAAGATAGGAGGAGACTTAGAAGCTGTTTCTATGGCTCCTAGGTCAACCCAACTCCCATCCTGGCCTTGCTGCCATTTTCTGAGTGAGGAACCAAAGCTGAGGAGAGAGGAGCTGCCTGTCTCCTGCATGTGCTGCCTTGAAAACTGGTCACATGGGGACAGTGGCCACCTCAAAGTCGAGACACCAGATTCTAAGACATCTAGGATGTTACTCAGTCACTCTTGGTCTCCCCAGGCCACCCAGTTAAATTGCCCTGACGTGAAGTGAAGGGAGGCTTAAAGTCCTTGGAGGTAACATTAAGAAAACGAAGCCACAGGGTTTAGAGAAGAGGAAGAGAAAGAAGAAGAGGAAAAAGGAGGAGGAGGAGAGGAAAAGGCAGAGGAAGGGAAGAAGATGAGGAAGGGGAGGGGAGGGAGAAGAAAGGAATGATTTCATAGTCTGTGGGAGTCACCGTGACAGGAGCGATTCCATAGGGCTGAAAGTGACTCTCCCAACATCAGTCATGTAAATTTGGCAATCACAGCTAGCTCTGCCCTTCATATTTTTAATAAGCCCTTGATTTGCTAAGCTTCTTGGTGGTTCCGAGGAGGTGTCTAACCCAGGGGTCTGGGAGCAAGGCTCCTGCAGGAGACCACGAGTCACCCCTCAGGCTGCCATCTGGACCAGGCCCCTCGCTCTCCTCCCAGCCCTTCTCCAGATGCATCAGCGGCTGCAGCTGGGTCCCTCCCGGTCAAGCTCTGCCCGGTGATTGCCTCACCCTCCCCAGGCTGCCATTATCTGCGGTGCCCCACCCTTTAGTCCTCGCCTCCTTCCCTGCCTGCCCTCTGCTCCCCAGTCCATTTCTGCTCGTTCTTTTTGCTTCTTTGTTCCTTGAGTCCTCCTTCCTTGTTCATCCCAGCTGTTGTGTTTGGTATTTACCCTTCTGGCCATTTTTTTCTTTTCAAATGGCACAGTGTTGGGATGTAAATTGGAAGCCAAGTGTCTTTTTGTCTACACCTCTCTTCCTTCTCCTGATGGGTCTGGCTTTCTCACCACAGTCTCCAGTCAAGTGACCCATTCCCTCTTGACACCGGTGGACCTTTTACAATATCATAGCTCTGGAACCCAGTCTTTCCTTCTTACTATTTTGCTGGAGGTTGGCAGGAGGGTGAAAGATCAGTGATCACAGAGATTTAGAAAGTGTCTGGCTGAATGATTTCCCTCATCTCCACGGGCTCTGCCAAGCTTAGGAGCTATATTCTACTCTCTTGTATTCTACCTCTGTACACTATTTGTAAGAATATATTCCCTCTTTTAGGCAAAGAAAATGTGGATTAGAGCAGGGAGAGTTCCTTAGTTAAAATTTTAGGCAAACTTTTATTAAATGAGCAAAGGTTAAAAGGATAAAGCTAGAAAAGAGAGGACACAGTGTAAAATATGCCCCTCCCATCCCGTTCTATCCACCTGCGAGGCAAGTTGCACTGTACAATCTGCACTGTAGAGAATGGGCCGGTTAAAAATGATTTCCAAAAGATGAAGCTGAATCGAGTCTTTCAATAGCAAATTATTTAGCATATGGAGGACTCTGTAAAATCTATCAAGTAGGCAGAGTTTGCGCTTTCTGCCTGACGTGTTTGGACCTCATATACCCATTGTTAGAGGTGCAATAGAGAAGTAAAAGTACAAAACAAGTTTATTGAGGTGAGGACGTGGAAAGGAGCACACAACCCATGGCGGTTGGTCTGTCTCTTTCGACTGGGTATGCGGTATGGGACATATGTAACCTTTGACCGGGGTTGGTGCTCAGGGCAGGCATTGATGACACACGAGGAGCTGACTGGAATTTTCTTCGTGCACACTGGGAAAGGAAAAAAGGAAGTTGTAATAGGGGAAGGAGGAAGTGACCTCAGGTAAACATCTCCACTGCCATAATGTCCTGTAGTTTATTTTAGGGCAAAACTCTTTCACCCGTAGGTCTCCCCAACGTGGAGCTGAGCAGATGACCAGGACTCCTGTTTTAAGAGTACAGGTCCCTATCCCTTTGACAGATGCTGCTAGGTGTCCTCAGCACACATGTTAATGCCCTCTGTGACAGCTGTCCACCCCAGCCCTCTCCTAGAGTTCTAGCTCCTTCCTCATAACTCAACCTCGTGGTGATCTCAAAGGTGGAACCTGAGGACCTAGAATGCCAGTAGGTTCCCCTGGGGCCTAACAACCCAGCACATTTTGTGATCCTGAAAGGTGAGGCACAAAATGTGAAGAGCAGCACCAAGATGGTCCAGTCAACGCACTCTCAACCTTTGTTCTTTCTGAATTTTGATGTAATCCTGAACAGTGATGCAAATATGTTATTTAAAGTCATCAACATAGCCCATGGAAGGAATAAAGTAGAGTATTACTCAGATTTCCTGTTATTGAACATAATACCCAACACCCACAACTAAAAGGAGGAGAGGTTTAACTTGGCTCTGGGTGTCAGGGGATTCAGTCCTTGGGTGGTTGATTGCAAGGCAGAAACACCCGGTGGAAAGGCGCCATAGAGCAAAGTTGCTTGGTTCATAGCAGCTGGGATGTAGAGTAGGGGAACAGTACCAGAGAAGACAGGGCCAGTGATCCGACACTGTGCCCCAGATCACATCCCTATCACCCACCCAGGCCCACCTAGAAGTGTGCACTGCCAATTCTGAGGTAGAACCCAAAGTCAATCAAGTTAACAGCCCTAAGTGCCACAAGTAGCAATGTAATCATTAAACATCAGGTGAACAAAGCGGAGGGAAAGAAAACATAATGGTACTTCAGTACAGGAATGCTTTTGTTCATGAACAATTTGGTTTTCACACAGAAACGTTTGGCAGAATTTTGTTTTTGTTTGTGAACTCTGCATCAAGTGACAAACACAACTATGGCCATGCTGCACAAACACAAATGTGGCCACATTTTCCAGAATCGTGGAATGAATTAAATTCATAAACCAAGGTACCACTGTATTTTCTTCTGAACAATTCCTTTTCCTCTTTCATTTCTTCTGTTTCTTCTCATTTTCTAGGGCCACTACATCTCTGGCGTTCACTGATTCTTGGTCTTGTTTTTCTTTGATCACTTCACCCTCCTGAAAATGCTTAATTCTAGGGACTCGGAGTTCCCACATGCTGGAAAATACCTGATTATTCCAAGTCAAAGCAACACTTCCAAGGATGATTGCCACCTTTGGGCACTGCAGAGGCGAAATCATTAGATGAAAGGTATCTAGGATATTTGAGAGAACCATTCCCATCATTTGGGTAGTGGTCATGATAGTTAGAATTACACCAGTCTTTTTGAAATTGTCCTTTTGTATTTTTGATGAACTATGCTTGTGAAAGTACACTCATAACTCTACCTGTGAAAATGGCTTGGATGTGGAGGAATTTGAATCCTGAGTGTAACCAAACTATCCAAGAAGAGAAAGCCCAGAATAAAGGTCTTTCCAAACAGGAAAGGGTATCTGTGCTTAAAGTGGATTAAGAATGTATTTCAGGAAAACAACGACAAAGGAAGCAAAGGAAGAAACATGGGGTTCAGAAAACAGAGGACCACATCCCAGAGCCCAGTCAGGGGCTCCTAGGTGCCCACTGTGAAATAGAAGGGCGTGCTGCTTGGGAAGGCCACCTCATATCTGACACTGTGACTCGGGAGGATGGGAAAGCTTGAGGAAATCACTAAGTCACTTTGTTTGATTAAAAAGGAAAGGGCCAGGTGCAAACCACTCTCTGGATGAACCTGGACCTCTCCTCAGCACCTCACCTCTCTCCAACACAAGGTCTCACTGTGTTGCCCAGGCTGGTCTTGAACTCCTAGGCTCAGCTCACCTTCTTGCCTTAGTTACCCAAGCAGCTGGGACCATGGGCACAAGCCACAGGGTCATGGCTCCCCTTTCTTCTCTTGTTCTCAAAATAACGAAAGCCAGGAGAACATAGCATCCCACGAGGATGGCCTGGCTAGCTCAGCCTGGCATCTCCCCAGCCTCCTCTAGAAAGCGTGCCTTACGCACTGGAGCACAGCCTCCCAGTATCCCAGGGGATGAAGCACAGAGTGGACAGCTGTCTGGGTCCCTCCATTGTGGTGCCAGTAGGACACATACCTCCTCCCCTCAACTGTCCAGGCAGCTTTCCTGCACCTTGGGGACCGGCTGTCAGTGACCCCAGGCTCTGCTGTCCCTTATCAGACAGTAACAAATCTGCTTCGTGTGATTTACTGCATATAAATAAGTTGGTTTCCAGTGGGCAGTGACCATGCTTCAGACACGGCCCCTTGGAAATGATGAGAAGAGAAACAAAAATCAAGACAAATCCAACCAAGAAGGAAATAATAAAGAGCTATGATTTCAAGCACTTGATAATATATAAGAAATGAGAATCCATTTGTCCTTGATGTTAAAAATGTTTCCCCTATAAATCCCAAAATATCTTTAAGGGAAGAAAATGCGATTTTCTACAACTACTTTGTTCAACAGTGAGCAGTATTTACTCAGGCATAGGATCACCAATATAGGCATTGACTTTTATCTTGTAAAATGAATCAATAGACAAAGCACAGGGGCCAGCAGTTGAGCACAGATGAATATTAATTGCTTTGGTTATGCAAAAGCTACATCTGCAGTTGTAGTTTGCAAAAAAAAAAAAAAAAAAGAGTTGCAGAAATTAAAATTTAATAATGTCCCACTTTTTGGTCTCCGTTCACGACAGAGAATCCTATCAGCCAGGAAGGATTAATTCTCTTTTATATTCAGCACACATCATGTGTTCATGTCCCCTTTTCTTATCCCCAAATCCCTCAGGATAAAACGGCCCAGGTGCCAGCCCCTGTACTCAAATGTCATTCCCTGGAAAACAAACATCACTGTTTTCAAGCCCAGAATTCATGACCCACTGGAAGAGCCGTTTATTTACTGAGTCCGCTGGGGCCCAAATGCCCACATGCCTTCAATTTCTGTTCTTGGATGATGACACTGAGAACATTCTGTTTTTACAGGTGGCCTCACTGCTGAAATGCGAAAGGAAAATTGTAAACTGTGATTTCCCCACCCCCACCCCAGGTTTTCCCTGGACACAGCTCTCCTGGAACTCTGGGAAACCAGGAAGGAAGTGGCAGTCATCACTTCCTGCTTGTCCCTCCCAGTCACCAATCTGGAAAGACAGGAAGTGAGACTTCAGTGCTGGCCTTTCAGGAATGTCATGGAGTCCAGGCTGGGGGAGTCATTTGTGCCTATGTGGCACGGAGCCTGCCCATTGGGAATATCCTCAATACAGGTGACTTCACAGCCCCCTGCCCATTCTGTGGGGCACTGGAGAACAAGGACCTGGAAGAGTACCCAGAGGACAGGCAGAGGACAGGTGGGCACTTTCCAAATCTCTGAAGCAAGATCTGTTATCAGTACCCTGGGGGTTCTGAAGTGAAAATCTCTACTGTGTTTCAGTAGTTCACAAACACAGACTAGGAAATATAGAACAAAGCACTCTGCTCCTGGTACTCTGAGGTCATCACCAATTTTTGCATCATCTCACGTTGACTCTTGTTCATTGGCCAAAGGAATTAGAACACCACAGACAGCACTTTGTAGCAAATGAGTTCAAACCTTGATGGCTGTTATGGTTTGTGTCTGGGTGTCACCCCAAAGCCCCATGCAGTCATAGAGGCAGCTGAATCTAACATTTGTGATTGGTTCATTGTCTAGTGTTGGGATTGGTAGTGTGAGTGCTGCACCTGCCCAGAAGTGGAGCCAACATACAATATAAGGGATGGAAGGGGGCATGCTTTTTTCTTTTGCCTTTTTTGCTCTTGTCACCTGCAGCAGCTATGTACAGTTTCCCCTTAGCCACATCACCCTGCCTTGGAGCCAGCTGATTATGGACTGAAACATCCACAAACTGAGCTAAATAAACCTTTCCTTCCCTAATTTTGGGCATCAGGTATTTTGTCCCAGAAATGAGAGAAAAGTAACCAAGACAGAATTTGGTACCAGAAGTGGGGTCTTTGCTGTGACTATTCCTGACCATGTGTTTTAAGAGCCTTTGGGATTGGCTTCTGGGAAGAGTTTGGAAAGGTTCAGAGACGTTGCCTAAAAGAGTAGCCCTGGGATGCCTTAGGCTGTTCTGCATGGGAGATTTTGGTCATAGCTCAGAAGACCAGAAGGCCAATAGAAATTCTTCTGATAAAGACCAGGCTTGGTTTTTGCTGGGGAGGACTGCCTTGGTTCTTGGACTCCACATGATATGCATTATGTCTTGACAGAAAGTTTGTCTGCATTTTGCTCATGTCCAGAAATTTTGCCTGGCATGGAGATTAAGGGTGGTGGACTAACTAATTTTGCAGGAGAAATTTCAAGGCAGTTAAATGTGGTGGCATGGCTATTATTGGGAGCATTTAGCCAGATTTGTGTTGTGAATCAAGGGCAAAGAGTCCAGCAAGATGACTTCAAACATTGTGAATTTGGTCAGGGAAAGAATTCCAGTAAAGCTGTGGAGTGCAAAGATAGAGCTGAGATCTCTATTGTTGAGAAGGAACAGGAGGCTTATAACAGATAGCTTTAGGGCATCACAGGCAGCAGCGGGACTCCACCCTTTCCTGCCCCAAAACTGAAAAAGTGGAAGACTTTGCTTGGAGAAGAAAGCTGCAGGGCACCATATTCCAGAATGGTGGTGGCATAGAGAATCTGTTTCTTACCATCAGGTTCAGAATGCCCAGCAATCCCAGCACTCAACCCCTAAGGCCAAAAGAGAGGAAAGCCTGGCTACTGCTCCAGCTGGCAGCAGACCTTGGTGGTACCCACAGGGTGCTGATTTTAGATGCGTACAGAATGCAACAGTTCTGAGGTTAAGGCAGCTTCCACCCAAATTTAAGAGGGCCTGGGAGGCCAGGCAGTGCGCCCCTGAGAAGGCAGTGTGTGAAACTGTGAGTGTGAAGCCAGCAGTACAATGAAGAACCCAGAAGTTTAAAAAAGCTAGGAGCATGGATCATCTGAGGAAGGCTATAAGGACTGAGCAGAGTGGGCCTAAGAGAAAAGCTGTGGAATCTAAAACCCCTGGAAGTACCATGGGGGTGGAGTCACCCAAGCCTTTTGGAGCTCACAACCAGATTTCTTTAGATGCTGGATGTGGAACTCCAGGACTTGCTGTTTGCCCTACTGGATTTTGGACTTCTTTTGATCCCATTCTTTTGTATCTCCCTATTTGTATTCTTTGGAATGGGAATGTTTTTCTTGTGCCACTGAATGTTGGAAATGTTTAGGAGCTGCTGGTCACCGGGACAGCACCACTCATAAAACCCTCATGAGTGAATGGCACTGCTGTAGGATGGGGCATCATCTTGCGGTTCCTGAGAAGAGGGTGAGTTTGGAGTCTCTCTCCCACCCTGAGATGCCCTCAGCCCTGAATGAATGACACAGGAAGTAGCCCCTGGCCACAGTGGACTTCCCAACTCTAACAGAGTTCTATCGTTTGTCCATTTCCCAGTCTCTGGTACTGTGATACAGTAGCGCAAGACTGACTGGGACATCCCGACACCAGTAGCCACCAGAAATCTTACTTTTATTAACTAGACTGGCTCTCCATTCTTGTAATGAAAACAAGAGTGAACTACAAGGGAAAATATGCAATCATTTTGTTTCATTCAACTACAAGAACCACTCCATTTTGAGCACGTCTTGGAAATTTAATCATACATAAGGCTATGTTCCTGTTGTCAAGAAGTCTAAAGTTAGACTTGTGCCAAGTGTGGCAGAAATCAGGCATCCTACATTGGGAGGAGGTTCCCACACTGTCACTCTGGCTGCTAACCCTGGTCGAGCACCCTAAGTCCAGCCCCTCAATTCTTTCCATGATAACCAAACCCTGGCTTTGTCTGGCATCAGGAGGACACTTCACCATGACCTGGCTTGTCCCTTTCCCTTGGGCTGGCTCTGAAAATTAGAATTTCATTTGCTGCTGGTAGCTTTGGGAGTGGTTATGTGATACAATTTTGGCCCCTGAGATGCAGGTGAATGTTCTGGGAAAGAACTCTTAAGAAAGCCCTTAAGGAAAGACGGTTCTCTCTTCTAGCCTTAGCTCTGGATGCAGGAAAACATGCCATTTAGAGTTGCTGGGGCCGTCTAACCATCAGAGGACAAACACAAGGCCAGCTGGCATTGTCAGCCTGCCCAGGAAACAGGAAAGGCGCTAGGGTCTCTATCATTTAAGCAAGACGTCACATTAGCCTGCTCAAGAAGAGTTGTATCACTTCACAATGAGGTAATCACTAATGATAATAACCACGAAATCCTATATCTATTTGTCACATAAGCCCTGCTGCCTTGGGAAAGGGTTTTTTGACTTGCCGCCAACAGCACCCTGATTGCTACAACCATTAAGAAATACTTCCGTGTATACTTTGTGCTTTTTTAGAACTGCAGAACCGCACTAGTTGCAGTAGAAGTGACGCTATCGTCCTTCACACTATGGGAGCAGGCTGTGTGTGTCACTACGGTAACTTGTTTAGGCAGATGTCCTTTCCCCCTTCAGTCTTCTGATTCAAGTCTATCCCTCACCACATCAGGTCCCTCTGCTCCGTGACAAGTGTTGCTGCTATCCAGACTCTGACCCTCAGGGTAACCAGGAAGTTGGTGGCATAGCTGCTGTGACTCAACTTACCTCTGGTCTTGTCCATGCCCAGGGAAGGCCTCTGTGTCCTTCTGTCTTCTGCTGCGACTCTCCTCAAGTGGCCGCTCTACTGGGACTGTCCCCCTACTTCCGCACCCCTTCCCCTTCTTGTGGCACTGGGGGTTAAACCCCAGGACTTCTGCGTTGTGCTATATGCACAGCCCTTTTTCTGTTTTGCAGGGCAGGGTCTCCCTCAGTTACCCAGGCTGGGCTCAAACTTGTGATGGATCCTCCTGCCTCAGCCTCCCAGAGTGTCTTGTGATTTTTTGGTATGAGGCACACCCCATGCTTGACTCCGGCAATACCTCCAACACTCACTGTGTGGGATTCTCTCCTTGTCAGCCAATTCTCTGATGCTCTGTGGACATCAGCAGAGTGTCCTGTAATCCAACTCAGTCCTGACACTGACTGCCTCAGTCAGCGCAGCCCTCAGAGTTTGTTAAAGCCTCAGTCCCCCCAGACAGTCCAGTGCAGGTCTAAGCACCAGTGCTTCGGTCCCCCTGGGATTTGGGGTGCTCCATCCCCTTGGTACATGGGTGCATTCTTGTTCACCAACCTGAGAGTTCTCTGAACCCCTCTGGCTGGGTTTATGGGTGCTTTAGTGCACAGGCACAATCCATCAATTCATAGACCAGAGAAGATCGACTTGATCTTCAGTCTCTCTTCTTTTCCTGGGAAGACAGGGGAGGGGAAGGGTTAAAGTTCCAACCCTCTAATCACCTGCTGATTCTCCCAGGCAGCCAGTTCCCATCCTGAGACAGTCCATGAGCCCTGGCCACTGGACAGCCCTTTAGCACATGAAAGGACAGCGTCTCAAAAATCCCAAGGCTTTTAGGAGCTCTGTGCCAGGAAGTTAGGGAAAAGACAAAGTGTATGTCTCTCGTTAGGTCACGATGACCGTAGCCAGACAGTTGAGTAGAATTTAATAATCAATGGTTGGGGGAATGCCCGTCCAAAAGTTTTCCTGGGAAGTAGATTCATCTTGAGCTCAAAAAATCACAAGGCTTTTAGAAATATGGGAATATGGGGCAACACTCACAGAAGTAAGAGTCTCAGAATGAGGGAGTTATTTATGGTGTTGGTTCCCTTCCCTGGATGGAGGGAGCACTGGGAATTGTGTTTGTTTAGGGGTCAGAGATCCTATGCAGGCGTTCAGAGAATAACTAGGTGTTTAATGACCAGGATCGCTGGGGTTACACTGGAGAAATCTTTGGAGGACAAAACAACCATTTGCCCTCAGAGGTGTGACTGCTGGACTTGCCTGAAGGCACTGAAATGCAGGGACAGGCTCCTTGAGCATTTGGCTGTCAAAACTGAGAGTTGCCTGGGGTTGCGGGGAGCTCCTTGTGAAGATTTAGGGAGCCAAGCGTGGGGTGAAACCTTGCCTTCAGCACCAAGATGGGAGATGGGGCACAGTTCAAGCATTATATGTCCATCTGACTAGATGATCCAATATGCCGTTAGCCCGTACTTGGTAGTCAGAAGCCTTCTGATTGCCCAAACTCCATCTGGGGGCCTCCTAAATGACTGGGCTCACTTGGGCTTTGTCCCAAAGTCCAGACTCCATCTGCAGCAGGGATCTAGCTACACAAAGAACGTGCGACTTCTACTCCAAAGGTGGAGAGGTGCGATGTGGTTCTGAGTCCTGGGTTCCTGTGTCTGTTCGGCTCTCAGTTCAGAATGTGGCTCCCAGTTATTTAGAGCTATGCAAGAGGACACTCACTCGCCCATTGGCTTCCTGCACGGAACTGAGCTAAAGCAAACCAAGCTTTTTATCCGAAGCGGAGACTGAACCCTTGTCTGTGCACTGAGCTACGTTATCAAGCCAGGCAGATTCTCTCAGCTTCAGTACTGTTTTCATCTGGGAAAAGAACATTGGGGCTGGGGCAGAGCTCTTGCCTAGCAGGCCCGAGGACCTGAGTTTAATCCCCAGTACCAAATATAAAGAAATAAATAATAAATAAATGTCCTTAACTCATGGGCTGGTCACGAAGGTTAAGTGAGATAATCTTTGAAAACGACCTATTTTGATTAAGTGCTCAGTGGGAATTAGCAGTTGTGCCATTCAAGAACCTTTTGGTGGCAATGAATAAGAAAACACACACACACACACACACACACACACACACACACACACACACACGGAAAACAAAACAAAAACACCTCACGATTTAAACACAAAAAAAGACCCTCACTGATTCTTCTCTTTCGCTTCCCCACTTTTACACCTTGTGAAGATGAGGAATCCTTGGCTGAAGCCAGTCTCCGTGGGAGCAAGGGGGAGCTAAGACGGGGGAGGGAAAAGAAGCAGGACTAGGCAGGGGGAGCGGGGAACAGGTGCGGGGAGCAGGTGTGGATGGATCGCTGCCATCCCAGCTGAAAGCTGTACCCAAAGCTTGCAGCGCGTGGCAAAGGCGGACCAAGAGTTTGGGCAGCCGGGAAGGCCTGATGTAATCGCAATCGCAGAGTGCGAATCCCTTCCTGTGGGTAAATATCGCCCAGGAGCGGCACGCTCTGGAAATTTCCACAGGCGCAGACCTGGACGGGTCACCTACGGAGTCTCCCTGCAAGCCAAGAGATGGAGCCGGGTTCCCACGGAAGCAGGTCTGTCCGCTCAGCAGGATGCCCCCAGTCACCATCCTGGTCACTGTCTCGGTCACTGTCCCAGTTACCGTCCAGCTCACCGTCCTGGTGAAGTTATCTGCTGACTCATTTTGAGATTGGAGAATTTTCAGTTTTCCATGATGCACAATTCTGTCTCTTTCCAGAGGAATTTGTTTTTGTTTTCTAAATAATTTTACGTAACATATGTGAGCTAATTTCCCCTGCTTTATACTCTAACAAGAAATGTTACTTGCTGATGACTCCAATAAATAGGGGACTGGGGGTGAAGGGGCTTCTCAGGAGAAGTTCTGGAAACTTCTCAGGTCAGAATGTAAAAAAGCACGGGCCATTTGTTTAATCATCTCATTTTAAAAGGCAAACTGAGAAATATATCTTTTTTTCAAGCCTTTCTGAATTTTGGGAATATCTTTAAGTGCCCTTAAGAGGTTTAAATTGTGGGTTTTTTATTTTGTTTTGTTTTTGTCACTCTTTTAAAGCTGTTTTATTTGTATGACCAGAGAAACGAACAAATAAATAAATAAAAAACAGAAAAGGGTTGTTTATCCAGTAGGAAGGGCAGTGCCCCCCAAAAACTCTTTTTGGTACCGGAGATCGAACTCAGGACCTTGCAGTTGCCAGGCAGGGGCTTGTGTGGCTGAGCTGTACCCCGGCCCTCTTCGACATTTTTATTTGTAGTGTTCATAGTGCACAATGATTACCGTCCTCAGGAGCTTCTGCGTGTACGTCAGCATCTCACTTCTTTTCTCTCCCCTCCGCCCCTCTTCTCTCCCCTCCCTCCATCTCCTGGACCCTGTCCCATCTGCAGAAGTCTCCCTCCCTGTTAGTCACACATTGTCTCCCTCTCTCTCTCTCTCTCTCTCTCTCTCTCATCCCGCCCTGGGCAGGTGACCGAATCCCAGTGTCTGGGGAGCAAAAAGGGGCTTTCAAGTCTGTCTGTCCCCCCTCACCCAGCCCGAGGACCCCGACCCCAGTGTCGCTGGTCACCAGCCTTTCCTTGGACACCCAGGGTTGGGAGGCTATTTCTAGAGGACAGGGACTTTTTCGCATAGGTGAGCAGGACAGAAAGTGGCTGTTCTTCCATCCATCCATCCACTCGTCTTTTCTTTGATACACATTTCTGCAGCTCCCTGGTGCCAGGGAGCTCCGGCTGGCACAGAGTGGCAAGGTCAGCAAGCAGTGTGGTCTCTGCCCGCGGGGTGGCGGCCGGGGGAGCGGACCCAGACCTCGAGGTGTAAAGAGCTGCCACACACATCCAGTGGGGACCCATGGCACGGAGGCCATGCCGATAGCACCGAGATGTTCCTGGGACGCCGCCAGGGCTCGGCACCCCAGGAGGCCTGGGGCGTGAAGGTGGGGCTACAGTTTCTCAAAATCACTTCTCTGGAAGGGGCAGGGAGCCCCAGGAAGGAGAAAGTACCGGTACAACCCAGATTTCCCAGTAAGGAGGAGGGACGCCCACGGCAGTGTGCGCTGCCCCGGACTCGTTCTCATGGATAAGTGAATGCGCTTTAGTGATATCAGGAAACTCTCTTCTTACTCTTTCACTTATTAATTTTAATTTTTGTTAATCCCAGTTGCAGTGCCTGATGACTGCGTTTATGACGGGCAGTCGGAGCACAGGCGTCACACAGCGATGCTTCCCGCGTCCCCTCCGCCCCGGGAGGCCAGGCTCCCGTGTGAGGACGGGACCGTGACTGTGGACGACGGCAGACACGCTGCACATACAACATCCATGGGGCCGGCGTGAGCCTGTGTCGGGGTGTCCTCCGTTCTCTTGTGGTTCTTAAACACGTCATATATTTAGAAATGTTGAATAGTACATGCTTTGTCTTCTCTGTGCGTAAAAGATACTTTCAATGCATAGGTGTAGAGAAAACATCTGCGTAACCACAGCCGGCGTAGGAGCAGAGCACATGGGACCCGGGGCCTCCCGCCTCCCACCCTTGGAGACGGCCGCCTTCTCCCTCCGGCGTCTCCCTCTGCCTCTGTCTCCACCTCCCCATCTGTCTCTCTCTCTCTGTGTCCCTGTCTCTCCCTCTCGGTCTAGGTCTTCTCTCTCTGTCTCTTCCTCTGTGTCTCACCATGTATCTGTCTCTCTCTGTCTGTCTCTGCCTCTGCTTCTGTCTCCATCTGTCTCTGTTCCTGTCTCTCTCTCTTTCTCTCTCTTTCTGTCTCTGTCTGTGTGTGTCTCTCATTTCTGTCTCTGTCTCTCTGTCTCTGTCTCTGCTTCTGTTTCCATCTCTGTCTCTGTCGGTCTCTGTTTCTGTCTCCCTGTTTCTGCCTCTCTCTGTCTAGATCTGCCTCTCTCTGTCCCTGTCTCTCTCTGTCTCTGTCTCTATTTCTGTCTCTGTCTGTCTGTCTCTCTCTGTCTCTCTCATTTCTGTCTCTATCTCTGCTTCTGTCTCCATCTCTGTCTCCATCTCTGTCTCTGTCTCTATCTCTGTCTGTTTCTATCTCTGTCTGTCTCTGTTTCTGTCTCCCTGTCTCTGTCTCTCTCTGTCTAGGTCTGTCTGTCTCTGTTTCTGTCTCTCTCTGTCTCTGTTTCTTTCTCTCCATCTTTCCTTGTCTCTGTCTCTGTCTCTATCTCTGTCTGTCTCTGTCTCTGTCTCTCTGTCTCCATCTCTGTCTCTATCTCTGTCGGTCTCTGCTTCTGTCTCTCTCTGTCTCTGTGTCTTTCTCTGCATCTTTCCTGGTCTCTGTCTCTGTCCCTGTCTGTCTCCTCTGTCTCTGTCTCTCTGTGTGTCTCACCTTAAGGCGACATTGCCGTGATTATCATGATCCTTCTTTGCTTGGACAGAATTTTCATAGCTGTGAACACTCCACGAGTCATGTTATCACCTGTGTCCTCCTAAGCAAGGTAAAGGACTTCAGCCCAGTCCCAGAAGCCACACTCACAGACTCACACTCTTCCTCCTGTCCCCCGAGCATGGCGTGTGCGGGACTTGCCCCTACCCTTGTGCAGAGCTGGGGCTGGTGCATCGTGGGTCCTTGAAGGAAGGAACACAGCTCGGTTCATTGACTCACCTACTATGTGTCTCCTTTTTCATTCATTGATTGTTTGATTGTACTGGGGTTGAATCCAGGGCCTTATTGCTGAGCTATAACCTCAGCTCTTTTTTCTTTTGTTAATCGTTCTTTGAAACAGAGTCTCTCTAAGTCATGAAGTTGCCCAGGCTGAGCTCGAACTTGCGATCCTCCAGCCTCAGCCTCCCAGAGTGCTGGGATGACAGGTGAGCCCCACCGCGCCCTGTTCTTTGAGTTCCTTCACCAACTGTATCACTAGCCTACCTGGTCTCCAGCTTTACCGAGCTCCAGGAAATGGGAGACAGCCATAGGAGACTGGGGGACTGGGAAAAACCAGTTTGGCGTTTTGTTGCCCTGGTTTCCCGGCTGCCTCAGAGTCTGGCAGCAGCTGTGTGCACTTCTCGTGGGGCTCTGGGTTCCTCCTTCCTCCCCTCGCCGACTCGGCCTCCACAGTGGGGAAGGGGTTCCCAGCGTGAGGCCCAGGCTTTGCCTCTGTGTCTCACATCACTCCACCTTTGCAAATAGTCCCTTTATTAACGATCTTCACGTTGACCGCTGGATCGTGCACAAGGTGGGATTCGAGGGCTGTTCGCCAGCTCACCTCAGTGTACACAGTCGCCATGGGGGGGACCCTGCAGCCCTCAGCTGGCTCAGCTGCTCCATCGCCCCAGCCCTCCCTCAGGTACCGCTAATCCTCTCTCTAGCTGCAGATTTTCCTGTTCTGGACTTTTCCTAGAGAAGGAACCACACACTGTGCCCTCCTTTAGGAGTGGCTTCTTTTACTTAGCATAGTTTTGGGCTCGGACACTGATATTGTAGCCTGTATCATTACATTAATTTTTATTGCAAAAATATTCTATCATGTGTTGGGCATGGTAGCACATGCCTGAAATCCCAGCACTTAGGAGGCTGAGGCAGGAGGAGCACTGCAAGTTTGAGGCCAGCCTGTGTTAGTGAGTTCCAAGCCAGCCCAGGCTACATAGCAAGACCCTGCCTCAAAACACCCAAAAAATAAAAAATAAAATATTCCACTGTATGGTGAGCTCATTTTATTTACCATTCCTAATATTCCATTGTATGGTGAACTCTGGGCTTGCTTCCACATTTTGGCCGTTCCTGGAGGCCACATAAATAATTGTGTACACAATTTTGTATAGACCTAAATTTTCATTTCTTATAAGTGTCTTTTTCTTATTGATTCACAGATGCCCTTTACATATTCAGGTCACGAGTCCTCTGTCTGTCATGTGTGGCAAACACCTTCTGGGACTGATGTTTTCCTTTCTGCCCCCTTTCTGCTGTCTTTCGATGAACAGAAATGTCTAACTCTAAAATAGTTAAGCCTGTCGATCTTTCCCTGTAGTGTCAGTGCCTTTGGTGTCTAAATGCAAGAAATCTCCCCTCTCCAAGTTCATGAAAACAGCCTCCAGGTTTTCTATAGGTCACGTGGCTTAGATTTGGACTTAGATCTTTATCCACCCAGGTTTTGAATGGTGCTGTTGGCCGGTGCCTTGTGGTAGTGCATTCCCGATCTCCCGGTGCCTGGGTCTTTCGGTCCTCACCTGTCCCCCCAGCTCTGCTTCTCACATGGATGGCCCAGCTGGGGACCTGGACAGGCACTGTAGGTTCTGTGCTTCTGAAGTCATACTGCCCCACCGCAAATCTCAGCCCTTTATTTATTAGCTGTGCACCCTTGAAGCGACAATAATTTGTGGGTTAAATGAATTACTTATATGCAAGTCTTCCTCACATTTCTCAATACAGGTCAGCTCTGACACCACCTGCAGTCATGGAAGAGAGCACGTGTGTGGTCACGTGCAACAGCCAAGTGTTCACGCCTCGAAAAAGCTCGCGAGCAAACAGGTGTCACGAGAGGAAAATGTCGATGTCTCTACCGCTGCTCTATACCATCTTGATGGATTTCTTCTCATTCTCCTCAGACCCAAAGCCTTTGAGGTCGACTTTGCAAGTGTGCAGGGCAGAGGTGTGTGGACACTGAAGGAAGTCTTTGTGTTCTGTGTCTGGGTAAATTTGGTGTCTATACTGGGTTCTGGGGTTCCGGATATACTGCGCCAGAAGGCAAAGCAGAGAGGCCAGTAGAGATGATGATTGAAGCTTCGGGAGTTCATAGAGATCACAGGGAGAGCTCCGAATGTCCACGGGCTGGCGGCGTGAGTGAGGGGTAGTGATGGGATTCAAACCTGCTGCACTGGATCTAAGATAGAGACCGCCTACATCTGAGTTCCTTAAGAGGAAAAGCCCAGAATGCACATGGGTGCCACTGCCCCTCGTTACTGGCTGCTAAGCAAGGTGTTGAGAACTCTGCTCCTCTCCTCCCTGCCCTGCTGGGCTGTATCTTGGCGGGGCTCCTTATGGACAGGCCAGATGGGCAGCGCTGGAGCCCGTGTTTGCCTTGGCTTGGTGTCTCGCCGCTTACTTCCTGTTAACATTCCTCCAGCACTCACCCGGAACACGGGTCTCTCTCTGCACCACCTGCTCCTCCTTCTCTGTGCCCGCAGCCTCTGCGCTCTGATTTCTCCATCAGTTGCTTGGCTCCTAAGTAGGACACACATCTAGCTTCTGTTCGAATATTTTCCATCTGAACTCCTGGTTTGGAGCAGACAGCGGTTCCCTGTGGTGGGCCTTCCCCGGGACAGAAGGGGCGATCGGAGTTGGTGCTGGAAAAATCAAGTTCATCATCCAATGACTTTCAAGTGAGCCCAGGACCCCTGCTTCTCAGGATTTCTGTCCACAGAGCAACAGCCCCACGTTAGAGGCAATTAAGGCCAAGGAGGTGGGCACTGAACTCGAGGCTGGAAAACAGTCTAGGAGTGGACAAACGTCTGTGGCTGGCTCCGTACCTGTGGATTTTCTGGGCCTTCTAAACCCAAGCCTGGTAAGAGTGCCAGGCCTCGCCACAGTTCCAGGCTAACTCTCATACTCAACCACTGCCCGTCTGTGGGGCAAGACATCTTATGGCTGCCCACAAACAATTTGGGTATGGGACGAGTTAGGGTTCTCTAGGGAACAGCATCAATAGCGAATGTGTGTGTATCATTATGCAAGTGGTTTTGCTATGTAGGTCCCCAGGATCAGAGGCTGGTGAGTCCACAGAGGTTGCTGTGTGCTGGAGAGCTGGGGGATCTAGTAGCTGCTCAACCCGAGAAGATGGAAGTCGCAGAATAAGAGGGGCCAAAGATGTTGCGGCAGTCCAAGGTTGGAGGCCTGGAGAGTCTCTGCAGGACTCTCCAGTATTGGAAGATTAAAGAAAGTGGAGTCCTGGAGACCAGGGACCAGGGACCAGGGCAGCAAAGGATGTGCACACTTAAGAAGACGAGAGCTTTTCAAAACAGGAACATTTCCTTCTTCCCCTTTTTATTCCTCCCAGGTCACAAACCTATTGGTTGGTGCTGCCTACATCCGGGGTGGGTTTTCTCCCTCTGGTTTGCTGGTTTCCATGTCAATCAACCACAGACACGCCCAGAATTGTGCTTTACTAATCTGCTTAGTATTCTGTACTCCACTCCCACTGACACAGCATGGTTAATGGTCACAGGTGTTCATCTGCTCCATTAAGGTCCAGATAAAGGTGTTCAGCTTGGCCCAGTGGCACCACAGGGACACACACTGGCTTCCCTCAAGCACTTCCTCCCTTGACTTCACCTCAGATGCCCATACCAACCAAGGAAACTCTTGCAAGATGGAGCCACGCTGTGGAGAGCACACCAGGGTGTGGGGTTGCACCCCAGTTTGACCACGAATTAGCTCTGTGACTGTGAATGCCTCTCTCTGCATCATGCTATGTTTTTCACTTACAGACTGAAACTAATAATGCAAAGAGGTATAGGAAGTCCTACAGACTGCCCATAACTAATAAGCCGGAGGAGGAGCGGGGTGACTCCCTGAAAAACACCCCAGCGATACCGGAAATAGGGTTGGTGTTATGAATGGAAAGGTGGGCCCTCTCCACACTCAGGGCATTGGATCCATTGCTCAATAGAAGACATGGTGGGAAACTGAGTCACAAACGCAGGACACTGTGTATAAATAGCCGGACTGGGACTGGCATCTGGTGTTTGACAACCCAGTGTCCTGAGTGGAGGCGGCATGGAGACAGGACACTGCAGCACAGGGGGGACCCATCTGACACCCACAGTGCTTAGGCCTTGTCCTCAGGGCTAGGTTGGAAGGCCTGGATCCTAGAATGAGCAGGGGCTGCCTCCAATGAGGGTGATCAGCCTCATTGCTGGGCCATGCCCCAAGGATGGACTTTCTGACAATGGGCAGTTGTCACACAAAGCCCAAGGCTCCTTGGTAGAAGAAGCCAGGCACTGTGCTCAGCACCTTCCAGCCACGCCCCTCCGGGCTGACCCTCTGAACTGCAGAGGCTCTGCTGGGGGCTTGGAGCGCTCAGCAGACATAACGCAGGGGCCCAGGCATTTAGGGCTGCATTCTGTCTTCCAAGCTAGGGAGGCATTTGTGAAGCAGTCAGCAGGCCGCCTGGCACATGGTAAGGGCCCCATAAAAGACGCTCATTACTAGTAAGCACGTGTGCCCAAGAGGCCAGAGAACAGAGCCCAGCCCCTTGGCAGCCGGAGCACCCTGAGGGGTGGGCGGTGCCTTGGGAACTGGGAGAAGGGGTGGGATTATTTAGTAGTTGACACATTCAAGTCACTCCAAGGAATCTCTCACGCTGCACAGAAGTCCGACCCAATTTGCTGTGCTGTCCTCCTGAGACCCTCTGGCTCCAGCTGCAAATCAGGGCGGGTTCAGTGTGGGTGGGTGGGTGACGAGGGCTAGCCCAGAGCTGGCAGCCTGCAGCCCCACCACCCCATCCCCACCCCATGCTCCCTGGGCCAGGGGCTGGGAGAAAGGGAGGCGAGGGCGTAGGCCTGCCATCTGGGAGGGCCCCTCCCTGCTGGGGGAGCATAGCAGCCAGGCCCTGGGTCACCTCGGGTGTGTGTCACGCACAGTCTTGGGAAGAAGAGGCCTGAAGGACGGAGCTTTGCAAACCAGGAAGTTCTTTCCCGCGTACAAAAACCCAGTGAGCCTGAGGTTTCACCTCCGGACTTGAGGAACTCTGGAGCTCAGGGCCCTGTGTCATCTTTCTGGAAAGGGGACAGACACGGATGAGTTCAGCCAGGCCGAGAAGGAGCCCCTGTGCTTCTTGAGCAGAGAATTTAAGTCTTCCTGGGAACTGCTCTGGGCCCCTACAGAAACCAGAACAGAGAATGACTTGAGCCAAGCCACTGGGGCTTGGATTGTGATGGACTCCAATAGCTGGGAGGAAAAGGGGCTGCTGTCGAGGAGGAGAGGGGGGCACAGGGCCCAGGGCCAGCATTCAGGACAAGCAGGACCACTGTGTCCTTACAGATCTGCCCACTGAGGCACAGCCAGGCCCATTCATCCTGCGGCCCCCCTCTGGTCAACGGTCACCTTAGATCCTGCGGCACCAATTGCTACTTCTTTTCACGAAACAAAGTTCATGTGCTTACGTAAAATTAGTGATTCTAGACTGCAGCTCTGATTGGTGGCTGGCAAACACTGTGTCTCATGAGAAGCAAAATGTGTTCCCTATATAACAGGTCAGGCAGATGAGAGGAGGCGTTTGGGACAGCAGGGGCTGAGGGTGCAGAGAGGACCCTGGTAGGGGGGACCCCAGGGCTTGCAGGCAAAGCAGCTCATATGGTGGCCCCACTGGGTGCCACAGTGGCCATGTTTTCCCTTCCATCAACACTGTCCTGTGTGTGTCCTTTTGCTTTGTGTCTTTCAGTGTCTCCTCTGTCATCCCATCTCCTTGGTAGCTGTAAAAGTGCCCACTGAGGCACAGCCAGGCCCATTCATCCTGCAGCTAGGTAAAGGTGGAAAACCAGAAATCTGGAGAGAAGGGTCTTTCCCTCGGCCACTGCTGAGCAAGGTAAGGACAGGACCTCTTCACCATGCATCTTTCTCTTCCACCCCCTAGTCCCCCCTTTCTGGGTTCTGCAGGATTGGTTTCTTACAACACGTGACCATGGTCTATGGCCCCTGCCCCACAACCACAACCTCATGACCCTGCACCCTTTCTACACCAAACCCACCAGCTGGCCAAGTCCACTCCGTCTCTGCCATTCCCAAGAAGCGCCCACCAGCACCGCTCATGGGAAGAGTGCTTCACCACTGTATAACTCCACAGCACAGGGCAGCACCTCTTTCACAGAAGATGCGGTACACAATTTGGGGAACTGAGAACTCCTTTGGGGTTATGGAAAGCCCAATAGTAGAAAGACTGGAGATGGAAGATCTTGGATTCTGCATCTTTGGCACATTTCTGGAAAGGTGCCTTCCAAACACAGCACTTACAATCACCAAGCCAGGGCACTACAGAACAGAACAGAACAGGAGAGCATAACAGAAGGCAGAGAAGAATAGAATAGAAGAGTACAGAGTGGTCTCCCTGGTCTCCAAGGTAGGATGGCATGGCGGAGTAGGAATGGCAGCACAGAGAGATCAAGGGAGGAGGAGGGATACACATCCTTGCAAGCCATACCCACAGTGACCCACCTCCTCCCACAGGGCATCACCTCCCAAATCACATTGAGCTATAAACTCATCAGTGGACTAATCCTCCAATACGTATCACCCCCCCCCCATGATCCAGTCACCTCCTCAAGTCCCCACCTATGAGTACATGAGGCTTTGGGGGAGACATCCAGATGTAAACCCTAACATGGACAATATAAGAGAGATTTGTATTACTTCTGGGTAGGGATGTTATTGTATTTGGGTGCCATTATATCTCACTCTTTGATGATTTTGGATGCAAAAATTTCAAGGTGGGCCTGGATTCCTGAGTCATCACTTGGAGAAAAATCTCTTCCCAAACAGCCCAGTCAACCCAGAAGCACTTCAGGGGATTTTGAACAAGAAATCAACTTCCATCAGGTTAACACTGAAATTTTCCCTGAACAAAATAGACACATGTAGAATGGAGTTCCATATCTGCCACTTTCCAGGTGTGAGGTTAGGAAGATTTGGCCTTTGTAGGTTTTGGAGTCTCCATCCATGGGAAGGAATGAAGAGAGCCCAATGTTATGGTATGGTTGTGGGGTCTAAATAGGATGTTTCTATAATGTGGCTGAGATCCTGTAGAATCCAAATATTTTCTGTCTCTCTGTGTGTTCATCTTGCTCCTGGATTATAGATCACTTGATCAATGCAGTAGATATTTTCTATTCACCATAAAGACCACTACAGTGTGAAGCTCACAAAATGTCTCAACGATTATTTTCTAACGAGAAACATATTTTAAGGCATAAGTAGAAAGCCAGCCAAGGTGGTGCATGCCTGTATCCCCAGCATTCAGGAGGCTGAAGCAAGATCACCATGAGTTCCAGGCCAGCCTGGGCTACATAGTGACTTCAGGACCAGACTGAACCACATAACAAGACCCCGTCTCAAAAACCAAACCAAACCAAACATTAGGCAGAACAAACTTCCCATGCAGTCTCTTTGTGACACCTCCATCTACTCAGGGACACCACCACTTACCACTACACACACCTCTATTCTCTCCCACCTTCTCCTACTGGTCGTCTCTTCTTGGCTTCCCACTGACCCACTCTTCATTTTTTATTGTCCACAGTCTATTTTATTTATTTTTGTATTCATCTACCTTTGCAGGACATAGTGTTCCTATTTCCTGTGTGGAGCTGGCTCATGGGCATAGTACACCTCAATTCCTCTTTTCAGCCCTCTCTCCTCCCCTCTCCCATCTCTGATCCCCTTCCCACTTGAGAAACGTCTCCCTCTACTTCCTAGGACCTGTGATGTGGAGCAGTTCTCCCTGTATTTACCCTTCTAAGGGTATTTTTTGCGTCTCCTTGGGCTCCGTATGTGAGTAAATGGGTGTATCTGTTTGGGCAAAAAAGCGTTTGTGCTTTATTACACATGGAGCAGAGGCCAGACAGGCAAGGGAGGGGTGGATTATTGAGCTCTGTGGAAATGGATGTTGAGGTCGCCGTGCTGGGGGTGACCTTATTTCTTATAAACTAGATGTAGACATGAGCCGTATGATGAAATCTCTGAGTTGGACGATGTCCCCATGCTCTCCCGCCCAGTATAAAATAGCAAGTTGATGAGGCCCAGCCATCTCATCCGATTGCTATGTTGAGATTTTGGGCATTGTGTCAATGTGTTTTTTAAAAGAGCACACATTAAAAAAAAAATAGGAACAATGAAGAAGATGGATTATCTGAGGTCATCTTAAGCCAGCAGAGTTTAACTAATGTTAAAAAAAAAAAACAACTTCCACTGTTGATGAGACATTTGAGCTCCTCTTCAATCTGTTGCTGTTGACTTGCTTTTTACATATGAATGTATTTCCTCACCTTCCTGACTTAAGGAAGGGAACAGCAAGGAATAGTCTGATAGTAGAGAGAGAAACACTCAGCCAACCAGAATCAAAACTTTTTGCATAAAGGTCCACTCAAATAATTTTTTAAATGCATGGACTTCATTTTAAAAGGGGATATACACACAAGACACATACACACAAGCACACACACACCATCCAGGAACACAGCAACTGCAACTGGAGTAAAGCAATTAAAAAATCACTTCTCTACATGGAAGGAGTTTCACTTAGGGGCAGCTAAAATATCACGAACAACATATATACATTTAGTACACACCTTGGGGGCTCCTTGAAGTTTTGGACTTTTGAACACATTTTGGGTGTGTTGAGACTGGACTTTTTTTCTCTCTCTCACAAACTATATGCATGGTTTAGTGACTGGATATCTGGCAGCCATATCTAACTCAAAATACAGACCTTTGTCAGGGCCCTAGGATATTCTACCTGTGTGCTCCACTCAGGTCTTAAATATATCCATCTTCCCCGAATGACCTACTTCCCTGCTCTGACAGTAATAATCACCCCGTCAGGTTTATCACATCGTCATGCATTCCCAGGCATCATCGTGTGCATTTGCCCGTTTTGTTAATCTGCTACATGTTTAAGTCTCTCGTAATCCACAGGCCTCTCAGCTATCCTGTGTTTGGCCTTAAAGTTGATTTGTTCAAGGACCTGGGACAATCAATTTACAGACTTCCCATTCATCTTTCCTCCACAGGGCCAGTTCTCCAGAGCACAGCCATCAGGACACCCAGATGGGGCTCGCCGTGTAGACACAACCACAAGGCCCGTGACTTCCTGTCCATGTCTGGCAGGGGCAGGGCACATGTGATTAGCATCAGGCTGTTTTCAAATGTCTCCATTTCCAGAAGAAAAGACTTTAATCGTTTAGATCTGATTTAATTCTCCTCAAGGGAGTATTTTTCAGCAAAAAGGAAACAGACCTCTTTTTATTTCTGCAACCCTCTGCACAGCTGCAAAGATCACATCAGGTGGGACGCAGTGGTTAGGGAGGGACTGCTGAGTGGAGGAGCACCTTTCCGCTAAAGGCTTTTCCCATGGTGCTAACTTGGCATCCAAGCTCCGGGTTCCAGAAGTCCTTAGAAGACTCAGTGTCTTCTAGCTGCTTCTAGAGCCAACTTGAGGGGGAAAGGAGAACACGGGGAAGTTAGGATGGATTCATGTAGGAGATGCTAATAGTCACAGAGATCAAACATGACAGCAAAGAGTGACCAGCCAGCCCATCCAGCTGCAAATCATAGCCACTTACCTGCTAGGATGCACCTGCCACTGCTCAACAAAGAGGGTGACATGCATATCCATTCGTAGAGGTCATAATTCAAGGGTGGATCAAGGATGCAAAACAGCCTACCTCCCAGACAGAGGTTTATGTCAGTTACTTGAAGTACAGATTTTATGACACCAATATGGCAGGACCCTACTAAATCTATATCAGTGTCAAATGGACAAGACCTTTGTGTTTATGCAGACACTTGTAAGAACACCAGAACCCGGTACATGGACCCAGTTGTGGGTAATCAAGGGAATGTGCAGATTTACCAGATTCACAATCTCATTACTTCTCTCTTTCCCTAAAAAAGAGTAATACTGAGAAACTTTTCATAACTCACATAGGGGTCTGAAAAAAGACTCACATTGGGTTAGAATACAGTTTAACAAAGCAAACTGGCTTGCTTCCTTCAGACGACATCTAAAATGGGCAAAGATCAAAGGACTTTCTGGCTGTGGATACAGCTCAGTGGCAGAAGTACCTGCCTGGCAAATGTAAGGTCCTGAGTTTGATTCCTCCCCCCGCCAAAAAAATTGAATGACTTTCTTCAATTATGTATACGGAAACTAACCTAGCAGTAATGATCTTTCAGCATTAAATACAATGTCCTTAAACCACTACATAATTTCATTTCTAGTATATCTTTCAAAACTCCAATTAAAACTGGAATAAAGTACATGCTGTGGATAAAGCTGACAATAACTGTACAACTATTACCAGTTGACAGGTATATAACTTTGAAGTATACAATACAGTACTAATGGTCCTTTATTTTGGCTCATCTAACTTACAAACATGATTTCTGAAGTTGAACAGTATCTGTAATGGCAAAGTCCAAAGCAATGTTGGCTGAGTGAAGAGTGTTATTTGTTGAACAAAAATGCAGTTGTTTGTGCAAGTTTAAACATTTCACAAGGCCAGCTGCGTTCATTTCAACCTTACTTACAAAATAATCGTTGGCAAATGAAATGGACTGAGGGTAGAGACAAGATATTTTCAAGCTTCTAAGAGGCAAACAAAACCAAAACGCTTTGACCACTCAAAGTAAAATGGAAAGGTCACAGGCCATAGAAAGGTACAGGCTGAAATCTCAGGATTCGAAAAGGTTTTTGACAAGAGGAACATGTGCTGTGTTATAGTTCGAAACATGGAAAATATGCTATTCAAGATTGTTGGCTCTGGAATAAATAAAATCCAGACTTCAACTATTAAAAATATCAAAGTGATCTACTGCGTGCCAACTCCATTTTCTTTTGTTGTTTGTTATTAAAAAAAAATCCATTATTGAAACACAACACAGTTCTGGTTAAATTATCAAAGCCATTTTCCATATGAAAACTGTAGTTTACCATATGCAATGTACTCTCCTTTTAACAATTCTAATGCACTTCTATCACGAGCCACGGGTGCAGTTAAAGGAAATTTTGAGCCATATTTTAACCTCCTATGTAAGTCACAGATCCTTTTCCTTGTAATTATTCAACTCATCTCTACTGAGCACTTAGTACCAGCGGGATTTTTTAGATGGTGAAAGAAGAGATACAAATAAAAAACTCTTCAAGCTGTGTATGGTGGGAGAAAGTGTCTTGGTCCAGACTGTCATTCAGCCTAGATGGAAACGTTGCCAGCTAGGGACTTTCTCGCAGGCAGCTCTGTAGCTAGGAAGGTGCGCCTTACACCAAGCCTCGCGTCACGGAACGGCACAGAGCACGCCTATTCCATTTTCCTCAGCCAAGGACGCTCCTTCCTGTGGGGCTCTCCTCACTGTCCCATTAACCACCTTAATCGACCTTTCATTCTTTCACTGGCCCAAAATGCTTTGCTGCCCTTAGGGATTAAAAAAAAAAATCTCATCAATGGAATGAGTCTCATGGCTAAATATTCAACCTTGCACTTAGAATAAAATAGCATGAAAATTGTTAGAACACCAAGAGTTATAACATTCCATCGATTTTGATTTGACCTTTGGCCTTTGTAATTAGGCCAGCAGTGACCAACAACAGAGGTTTAAGGGAAGCAGAAGGGATACCTCGGCCTTACCAACACCGCGTGTCTTTGAGGGCAAGGGGCATAACTTTTCTACAGTGAAATTCAAGTGCTCTGAGACAACAACTGAACTTCCTTTGTGCAAGTATTAAAAGCTGAGAGCTTAAAAATCACAGGATTAAGTCAGCTCAGGTTCCCGAAGTGACGCCACAGTGCCACTGTCTTCCCAGCGGTTCAGGTCAATGAGAGCAGCGTGCCAGACTGACCCCGACATGCTGTATTTTCTCCTAGGGGGTCACACGTCTGCACCCTTCCGAGCCATAAGTAACAGGGCAGGATGTCACCACCGCAGGGACTTGGGCCTTTAGCAAGGATCCTCCCGTCCCAGACCCAGACCCAGGCAAGAACA